>CM021100.1:370079224-370197359 GCA_007115665.2 Sequoiadendron giganteum | reverse complement strand
GAGAGAGAGAGAGAGAGAGAGAGAGAGAGAGGGAGTTGGAGACATATAGAGGGTAGAGGGTAGAGTTTTTAAGGGTTTATGGTTTAAGGGTTAAGGGTTTAGGGTTAAGGGTAAAGGGTAGATAGATGGAGAGAATGAGTGAGAGAGAGACCTGAGAGAGGGAGAGGGGGTAGGATGGAGAGACTTGAGAGAGAGAGGGAGAGGGAGTGGGAGAGAGATAAAGGGTAGAGGGATAAGAGTAGAGGGTAGAGTGTTTAAGGGTTAAGGGTTTAGGGTTTAGAGTTTAGGGTTAAGGGTAGAGGGGAGAGAGATAGAGGGAGTGAGAGAGAGAGGGAGGGAGTGGGAGAGAGATAGAGGGTAGAGGGTTAAGGGTAGATGGTAGAGGGTCAAGGGTAGAGGACAAAGAGATAAAAGGAGTGAGTGAGTGAGTGAGTGGGAGAGAGACCTGAGAGAGGGAGATGGGGTAGGAGGGAGAGACTTGAGAGAGAGATAGGGAGTGAGGGAGTTGGAGAAAAATAGAGGGTTAAGGGTTAAGGGTAGATGGTAGAGGGTTTAATGGTGTAGGTTTTAAGGTATAAGGTTTTAGGGTTTAGGGTTAAGGGTAGAGGAGAGAGAGATAGAGGGAGTGAGTGAGAGAGAGACCTGAGAGAGGGTGAGGGGGTAAGAGGGAGAGTCTTGAGAGAGAGAGGGGGTATGAGGGAGGTGCTCTATATCTCCACTCTCTCTCTCTCTCAATTCTCTCCCTCCTACCCCCTCTCCCTCTCCCTCTCTCAAGTCTCTCTCTCACTCACTCACTCACCCTTATATCTCTCCCTTCTACCCTTAAACCCTCTACCATTAACCCTCTATCTCTCTCCCACTCCCTCTGAATCTCTCTCAAATATCTCCCTCCTACCCACTCTCCCTCTCATAGGTATCTCTCTCTCTTAATCACTCCCTCTATCTCTCTCCCCTCTACCCTTAACCCTATAACCCTTAACCCTTAAACACTAAACCCTTAAACCCTCTACCCTTAACCCTCCCTCCCTCTATCTCTCTCCCACTCCCTCCCTCTCTCTCTCTCAAGTCTCTCCCTCTTACTACCTCCCCCTCTCTTAGGTCTCTCTCTATCACTCAATCCCTCTATCTCTCTTTCCTCTACCCTTAATTCTTAATGTTCTACCATTAACCCTTAAACCTTAAACCCTTAAATCCTTAACCCTCTACCATTAACCCTAAACCCTTAACCCTTAAACCCAAAACCCTCTACCCTATACCCTTAACCATCCCTCCCTCTATCTCTCTCCAACTCCCTCCCTCCCTATCTCTCTCAACCCTCTCCCTCCTAACCCCTCTCCCTCTCTCAAGTCTCTCTCTCTTAGTCACTCCATCTATCTCTCTCCCTTCTACCCTTAAGCCTAAACCCTAAACCCTTAAACCATCTACCCTCCACCCTTAACCCTACCTTCCTCTATCTCTCTCCCACTCCCTCCATCTCACTCTCAAGTCTCTCCCCCCTCTCTTAGGTCTCTCTCTCACTCAATCCCTCTATCTCTCTCCCCTCTACCCTAAACCCTCTACCCTCTACCCTTAACCCTTAAACCCTAAATCCTTAAACCCTTAACCCTCTAACCTTAACCCTTAACCCTTAAACTCTCTATCGTCTACCCTTAACCCTCCCTCCCTTTATATCTCCCCCACTCCCTCCCTCCCTCCCTCCCTCTCAACCTTCTCCCTCCTATCCACTCTCCCTCTCCTAGGTCTCTCTCTCTCAGTCACTCCCTCTATCTCTCTCCTCTCTACCCTTAACTATAAACCCTAAACACTTAACCATTTAACCCTCTACCCTCTATCTCTCTCCCACTCCCTTAATCTCTCTCTCAAGTATCTCCCTCCTACCCCCTCTCCCTCTCTCTCTCCCTCTCTCAACTCTCTCTCTCTCACTCGCTCCTTCTATCTCTCTCCCCTCTACCCTTAACCCTTAAACCCTCTACCCTCTACCCTTTATCTCTCTCCCTCGTCCTCCCTCCCTCTCTCTCTCTCTCTTCAAATCTCTCCCTCCTACCCCCTCTCCCTATCTCAATTCTCTCTCTCACTCCTTCTATCTCTCTCCCCTCTACCCTTAACCATCTATTGTCTACCCTTAATCCTTAAACTCTCTACCCTCTACCCTATATCTCTCTCCCACTCCCTCCCTCTCTCTCTTTCTCTCAAGTCTCTCCCTCCTACCCCCTCTCCCTCTCTCAAGTCTATCTCTCTCAATCACTCACTCCTATCTCTCTCCCCTCTACCCTTAACCTTTAAACCCTTAAACCCTTAAACCCTTAAACCTTTAAACCCTCTACCCTAGCTTTCCAATTCAGTGAAATTGGGAATGTAGTGGCCTACTTGAAAAAATGGGTCCAAGAAATGGGGACTCTCGATGATTTACATTATCGGGAGACCCCGTTTCTTAGACCCATTTTGGTTGCCAATTTCACTGAATTTCCAAGCTAGTGGGCCCACTAGCTTGCCATTTCAGTGAAATTGGCAATGTAGTGGCCTATTTGAAAAAATGGGGTCTCCCAGTGATTTCTATCATTGAGAGACCCCATTTCTTGGACCCATTTTTTCAAATAGGGAAATTTAGGTTGCCAATTTCATCGAATTGGAAAGCTAGTGGGCCCACTGACTTGCCAATTTAGTGAAATTAGCAATGTAGTGGCTTGTTTGAAAAATGGGTCCAAGAAATGGGGTCTCCCGATGATGTAAATCACCAGGAGACCCCATTTCTGAGACCCATTTTTTCAAACAAGCCAAGTTAGGTTTCCAATTTCACCAAATTGGCAAGCTAGTGGGCCCTCTACCCTTTACTCTTAACCCTCTACCCTCTATCTCTCTCCCACTCACTCCCTCTCTCTTTTTGTCTCTCTTTCTTTCTCAATTCTCTACCTCCCACCCCCTCTCCCTCTCTTAGGTCTCTCTCTCACTCACTCACTCACTCCCTCTATCTTTATCCCCTCTACCCTTAACCCTAAACCCTAAACCCTTAACCCTTAAACCCTAAACCCTTAAACCCTCTGCCCTCTACCCTCTACCCTCTATGTCTCTCAAGTCTCTCCCTCATACACCCTCTCCCTCTCTCAAGTCTCTCTCTCACTCACTCACTCACTCATATCTCTCTCCCCTCTACCCTTAATCATCTATTGTCTACCCTTTACCCTTAAACCCTTAAACCCTCTAACTCCTACCCTCTATCTCTCTCCCACTCCCTCCCTCTCTCTCTTTCTCTCAAGTCTCTCCCTCCTACCCTCTCTCTCTCTCTCTCTCTCTCTCTCTCTCTCTCTCTCTCTCTCTCTCCCCTCTACCCTCTACCCTTAGCCCTTAACCCTTAAAAACTTAAACCCTCTACCCTAGCTTGTCAATTCGGTGAAATTGGGAATGTAGTAGCCTATTTGAAAAAATGGGTCCAAGAAATGGGGTCTCTTGGTGATTTACATCACTGGAAGATCCCATTTCTTGGAACCATTTTTCCAAATAGGCAGTTAGGTTGCCAATTTCACCGAATTACCAAGCTAGTGGGCCCCACTGGCTTGCCATTTCGATGAAATTGGCAATGTAGTAGCTTGTTTGAAAAAATGGGTCCAAGAAATGGGGTCTCTCGGTGATTTACATCACCGAGAGACCCCATTTCTTGGACCCATTTTTTCAGACAGGACAAGTTAGGTTTCCAATTTCACCAAATTGGCAATCTAGTGGGCCCAATGGCTTGCCAATTCGGTGAAATTGGAAATGTAGTGGCATGTTTGAAAAAATTGGTTCCAAGAAATGGGGTCTCCCAATGATTTACATCACCAGGAGAACCCATTTCTTGGACCCATTTTTTCAAATAGGTAAGTTAGGTTACCAATTTCATCAAACTGCCAAGTTAGTGGGCCCACTGGCTTGCTAATTCGATGAAATTGGCAATGTAGTGGCTTGTTTGAAAAAATGGGTCCAAGAAATGGGGTCTCTTGGTGATGTAAATCACTAGGAGACCCCATTTCATGAACCCATTTTTTTAAATAGGCCAAGTGATGGAGAGACAGTGGGAGATAGATAGATAGAGGGAGTGAGAGACTGTGGTAAGGATTGATTGAGCAAGATGCACGTAGAAAGAGGCAGAGGGTAGATAGAGAAAATTAGAGAGGGTAGGAGAGAGGTGAGATGTATAGATGGAGAGAAAGGGATATGGTTTGATGGTATAGGGTTGATGATTTAGAGTATTGGGTTGAGGGTATAGGGTTGAGGGTAGAGGGTATTGGGTCTCTACCCTCAACCCAATACCCTCTACCCTCAAACCTTAAACCCAAGAAAAATATCTACCCTAATCCCTAAACCTTAAGAGGGAGTGGGAGAGAGAGGGAGTGCTGGAGAGGTAGTGGGAGGGAGATAGAGAGAGATAGATAGAGATAGATATAGGGAGCAAGAGAGAGTGGTAGGGATTGATTGAAAAAGAGGTACGTAGATAGAGACAATTAGAGAGGGTAGGAGAGAGGGAGGGAGAGAAAGGTGAGATGTATAGATAGAGAGAAAGGGATAGGGTTTGAGGGTATAGGGTTGAGGGATTAGGGTGGAGGACCTATAGGGTTGATGATTTAGGGTATTGGGTTGAGGGATTAGGGTTGAGGGTAGAGGGTATTGGGTTGAGGGTAGAAGGTAGAAGGTTTAAGGATTTAGGGTTAAAGGGTTTAGGTTTAAGGGTTAAGGGTTAAGGGTTAAGGGTTAAGGGTTTAGGGCTGAGGGTAGAGGGTAGAGGGTATAGGTTTGAGGGCATATGGTTGAAGTATTAGGTTGAGGGTCCAATGTATAGGGTAGATGTTATAGAGGTTGAGGGTTAAGGGTTTAAGGGTTGAGGGTTGAGGGATTAAGGGTTGAGGGTTGAGAATTGAGGGTTGAGGGTTTAATGTATAGGGTAGAGGGTAGAGGGTTTAATGGTTGAGGGTCGAGGGTTTAAGGTTGAGGGTCCAATGCATAGGGTAGAGGGTATAGGGGTTGAGGGATTATGGTTTAAGGGTTGAGAGTTTAGGGTAGAGGGTAGAGGGTTTAGAGTTTAAGGATTGAGGGATTAAGGGTTGAGGGGTTAAGGGTTTAGGGTTAAGGGTAGAGGGTTTAGGGTTTAGGGTATAGGTTTGAGGGTATATGGTTGAGGGATTAGGGTTGAGGGTCCAATGTATAGGGTAGAGGGTATAGGGATTAAGGGTTAAGGGTTTAAGGGTTGAGGGTTGAGGGATTAAGGGATGAGGGTTGAGGGTTTAATGTATAGGGTAGAGGGTTTAAGGTTTTATGGTTTAAGGGTTGAGGGTTGAGGGTTTAAGGTAGAGGGTAGAGGGTTGAGGGTATAGGTTTGAGGGTATAGGGTTGAGGGATTAGGGTTGACGGTCCATTGTATAGGGTTGAGGTTGAGAATTAAGGGTTGAGGTTTTAATGTATAGGTTAGAGTGTAGAGGGTTTAAGGATTGAGGGTTGAGGGTTTAAGGTAGAGGGTAGAGGATTGAGGGTGTAGGGTTGATGGATTAGGGTATGGGGTCCAATGTATAGGGTATAGGGTATAGAGGTTGAGGGTTGAGGGTTGAGGGTTGAGGGTTGAGGGTTGAGGGTTGAGGGTTGAGGGTTTAAGCATTGAGGGATTAAGGGTTGAGGGTTGAGGGATTATGGTAGAGAGTTTACTTGGGTAGAGAGTTTGCATCATTGAGAGACCCAAAGCTAGTGGATCCAATTTTTCAAATAGGCCAAGTTAGGTTGCCAATTTTATTGAATTGGCAAGCCAGTGCACCCAATAGCTTTCCAATTCGATGAAATTGACAACCTAACTTGGCCTATTTTAAAAATGGGTCCAAGAAATGGGGGCATCTCTCTCTCCCTCTCTCCCTCTACCTCTCTCTCAGGTCTCTCCCTGCCACCCCCTCCCCCTCTCTCAAGTCTTTCCCTCCCATCCTAACTAGAGAATACTCTCTCTTTGATCTCTCTCTCTCTCTCTCTCTCTCTCTCTCTCTCTCTCTCTCTCTCTCTCTCTCTCCTAAACCTTAATCCCTATACCCTATAAACTTAACCTTAAGCCTTCAACCCAATACCCTCAACCCTATAGCTAATATCCTAAACCCTAATCCCTATACCCTATAAACTTAACCTTATACCTTCAAACATATACCTTAAACCATAAACCCTACACCCTCAATCCTCATCCCTATACCCTAAACCCTAAACATTATCCCTGAACCCTTAACCCTATAATTAAATGCTAAATCCTACATTAAACCTTGTACCCTAAATCTTGAACCCTAAACCCAATACCCCCAACCCTATACCCAATATCCTAAACCCTAATCCCTATACCCTATACACTTAACCCTACACCCCCAACTTTGAACACTATGCCTCAACCCTCAACCCTATAACTTAAACCCTAAACCCTAAACCCTACAACTTCAACCCTCATCCCTATACCCTATACCATCAAACTTATAACCTAAGACCTGGACATCATCCATCAACCCTATACTTAAACCCTAAATCCTACATTCAACCTTATACACTAAACCCTAAACCCTAAATCTCAATCCTAAACCCAATACCCTCAACCCTATACCCATTATTCTAAACCCTAATCCCTATACCCTCAACCTTGAACACTATCCCTCAACCCTATACCTTAAACCCTAAACCCTACACCCTCAACCTTATACACTAAACCATAAACATTATCCCTCAACCCTATTCTTAAACGAAAAACCCTACACTCTCAAGACTTAACCCTATACCTTATACCCTTAACCCTACACCCTAAACCATAATCCATACACCCTATACACTTAACCTCATAACCTCAACCCTAAACATTATACCTCAACCCTCAACCCTCAACCCTCAAATTTATACATAAATCCTAAACCATCAACCATCAACCCTAAACCTAATATCCTCAACCCAATACCCTCAACTATATACCCAATATCCTAAACGATAATCCATATACCCTATACACTTAACCTTATACCCTCAACCCTAAACACTATCCCTCAACACTCAACCCTATACCTTAAACCCTAAACCCTAAACCTTCATCCCTCATCCCTATACCCTATACCCTCAAATTTATACCTAATATCCTAAAACCTAATCCTTATTCCCTATACACTTAACCCTATAACCTCAACTCTATACCTTAAACACTCAACCTTACACACTCAACCTTCATAGGGGGAGAGAGAAAGAGGAGGAGGGAGGGATTGGGGAGAGAGAGAGGTTGGGGGAAGGAGAGGTATCTAGAGACATGAGAGATAAAGAGTAGATAAGGAAGGACATATGGAGGGAGAGAGAGGGAGGTGATAGAGAGAAATACAAAGAGTGTTGTAGGGAGTGATAGAGGGATATGTGGGTAGAGAGGGATAGGTGAGATAGAGAGAATTAGAGAGAGATAGAGATAGAGGAAAGGAGGGAGGGTGGGTGAGAGAGGGGAGGAAGGGAGAGGTAAAGAGGGATATGTGAGATAAGGATAAGTAGAGAGAAAATGGTGACATATAGAGAAGGGGAGAGTTACAGAGAGGGAAAGAGAGAATGGTGAGATAGAGAGGAGAGAGTGAGAGAGAAATAGGGTGAGGGAGGAGTGAGAGAGAGCGAGAGAGAGAGAGGTAGAGAGAGGGAGAGGAGAGATAGAGAGTAGATAGGGGAAAAGTTAGGGAGGGAGACATCTAGTGAGAGAGAGAGGGCTAGGGGAGATAAATATAATTAGAGAAAGGAGAGGTAGAGAGAAGTAGAGAGAGAACAAGGGAGGGAGAGAAGAGAGATAGAGAGGTCTAGAGAGAGAGTAGGGAGTGATGGATGGAGAGGTAGGTAGAGAGGGATTAGGGAGATAGAGAGTAGAGATGTATGGAGGGAGAGAGAGGGAGGTGAGAGAGAGGTGAGATAGAGAGCAATAAAGAGAGTGTGGTAGTGAGTGATGGAGGTATATGTGGGTAGAGAGGAATAGGTGAGATAGAGAGAAGTAGAGAGAGATAGAGATAGAGGGAAGGAGGGAGGGTGGGTGAGAGAGGGGAGTAAGGGAGAGGTAAAGAGGGATAGGTGAGATAAAGATATGTAGAGAGCAAATGGTAACATATAGAGAAGTAGAGAGTTACAAAGAGGGAAAGAGAGAATGGTGAGATAGAGAGGAGAGAGTGAGAGAGAGAAAGAGGGTGAGGGAGGAGTGAGTGAGAGAGAGGTAGAGGGAGGGAGAGGAGAGATAGAGAGTAGATAGTGGAAAAGGTAGGGAGGGAGACATCTAGTGAGAGAGAGGGATAGGGGAGATAAAGATAATTAGAGAGGGAAGGAGAGGTATAGAGAGAGAAGTAGAGAGGGAATGAGGGAGGGAGGGAGAGAAGAAAGATATAGAGGTGTAGAGAGAGTGTTAGGGAGTGATGGATGGAGAGGTGGGTAGAAAGGGATTAGGGAGATAGAGAGTAGAGAGGGAAGGAGAGGGAGAGGTATGGATGGAGAGAGTGGGAGGTGAGATAGAGAGTAATAGAGAGAGAGCGGTAGGTTGTGATGGATGGAGAGCTAGGTAGAGAGGGAGAGGGGAGATATAGATAAGTAGAGATGGAGGGAGAGAGGGAGGGATATGTAGTGAGGGAGAGAGGTGAGATAGAGAAATAGAGAGTGGTGGAAGGAGAGTTAGGTAGAGAGAGGGAGAGAGGAGATAAAGATAAGTAGAGATGGAAGGAGAGGTAGAGAGAGAGGAGAGATAAAGAGAAGTAGAGAGGGAATGAGGGAGGGAGGGAGCAGTAGCGAGGGAGAGAAAGGTGAGATAGAGAGGTGTAGAGAGAGAGAGGTAAGGTTTGATGGATGTAGAGCTAGGTAGAGAGAGGATTGGGAGATAGAGAGTAGATAGGGAAGAAGAGAGGGAGAGAGAAGTATGGAGGGAGAGAGAGTTTAGGTAGAGAGAAATAGAGAGAGTGGTAGGGAGTGATGGAGGGAAAGATAGGTAGGTAGGTAGAGAGAGAGATAAGTAGAGAGGGAAGGAGGGAGGGAGGGAGAGAGAAGTGAGGTAGAGAGAATTAGAGGGAAAAGAAGAGAGATATATAGAGATAAAGAGAGAGAGAGGGAGTTCTTGAGATCAAGGGAGAGAGAGTCAGATAAAGGGATGGAGATAGTGAGAGAGAGGTCTAGAGTGTAAGGGATAAAAATGAGTGAGATAAAGAGATAAATAATACAATTTGTTGATTACTAAAATTTGACCTCTTGATTACTTTAATTTGACTAAGTCTAAAATTTGTGAGATCTTCCAAAAACTAGAAGAGAGAGAGGGGGGAGAGGGAGGAAGGGAGAGAGAGGGAGTGGAGAGATAGAGAGAGAGGAAGTGGAGAGATAGAGAGATAGAGAGAAGGAGAGAGTGAGAGAGAAAGATGATACAACTTGCTAACTATAAAATTTGACCCCTTGATTACTAAAATTTGATATGCTAATTATTGAAATTTGATTAAATCTATTTTTTTTAAGATCCTCCAAAAACTAGAATTTGCATTATAACTCCTAGAGATTTGAAACCACTCTCAAACATCTTGCCTATATACATGAAATATAACTTAAAGTATAAGAAAGTAAATGTCCATATGTAAATGTCAAATTATACTCAAATGTTTACTTCATGTATATAGTTTCCCTCAAAGATAACAAGAAGAAAGGAGAAAAAGAGAAGAAAAATAAATTCGATGTAGATCAAAACATGAGTGCGTTATAGCGTGTTCGTGTTTTGTCAATGCATTCATAAGATAAAAAAAAAATGTCAAAACTAAGATATAACGCGAGCGCATTATAACACGCACATGTTATATCTTTCTTTGGGAATCCTTAAGACTTGGGATTGGTATTTTCCTTGGAATACCAACCCAAATGCTTGGAGGGCATTCCCAATGACTAGAGACATGTTTTTGTAAATTCTACAATATTTCACATAATTGGGTTCGTGCTCACTGTCAGGATTGCACATGGTTCAATATCAAACAAATCGAACATTTGGGTAATGTTAGGTCCTCTCTTAGCTATCCAACGATGTAATTTTTTTCACTTTTTGACAATGTTAAGCCTTTCATCCATAATTTATTTTGTCTGTATGTCTCCCTTTTGGCAAAAAGAAATGTTTAGTGTTTTTTTCGTTATAAATTAATCCTTCATCAAAATTTTGAATAAATTACATTTTTAGAAATTGTATTCCATTCTCCAATTTTTAAATATATATATATATTCAATTAGTTTCCAAAACTTATAGGGGTAGCACGACCAAAATTCTATTTTTCAAGAAGTGTCCACTTCAAAAATTAGTTAAAAATCAAATATTCATTAAAAAATTATCAAAAAAATCATGCATCAACTAAATACTACTAGCTAACTTCTAACCGTTGCGATTTTCAAAATACTAAAAGAAATTTCATCGTACGAGGGTCGTACAAGAGTTGCTATGTTATGTTTTTCTGACAAAAAAAAACCAATTTGTGTACGTCCCTCTTTGAACCCCTTACTCTCAACCATTTTCAGAATAAATTAGTAGTTTAAAAAGTAGACTCAGAGCACTTTGATCCTTGTTTTTGTTCCATCTCAAAATTTTGAGTGTAACTATCCTCAATTTCACGTCCAAGGTCAGTATTTCCTGATTTTAGAAAAAAAAAAGTGACCACTTAAGCCCTTTTTTTGGGACCCATCTTTTTGCACTTACACACACTCACATATATCAACATGCATGTATTCCATAAAAAATATAGATATATACATATAATGCATATGGACATATATTTCTACTTTCCATAAATGCACTCTTCATGTGTGCATATGCATGCAAACATGCATACGTATTTGTCTATTTATTATAAGAAAAATGATAATAGTTAAATTATATTTCCAACACTGAGTTTTTAGATCATCTCAAAAGTTAACTGCATTAGCTTACTTTAAATTAAAAAGACATAGAATTATTAAAAAGCTAGACTCTATTTGCAAACTAATATATTTCTAAAAGAAAATATTAAGTGTTTAGAATAATTGTGTTGATTTTTCTCAAAAACACAACATTCACATATTTAGTATTAGCATTCCAAACATAAATATAATACTTAACTTATATTTTTTTCACATGCAATTTTTCCCGAAAAAAATTAATTTCCCCTCCAAAGCATGCCTCTTGTTACTAAAAACTCATTTTAAATTAAATTTGATGTTACATGCATAATTTAAAATTAAAAAAAAACATTGATTAGTTACATGGTACAAATAAAGAACCAAAACACCTTCAATTTTAATCTATAAAAAATTAATCAAAAAAATCAACTAAGAGAAATGAAATAAGCCAAAATTATTTACATTTACTGGAAAACTATTTAGTGGTTATCAATCATTGACCTTAAATCAATTTAAATACAACAAAAAAAACTAGACTTATTTATTTTTAATAACCAACCAAAATAGTTAAGATAGTACAAACTAACCAGTACTAGTATTGCTTGGTAACAACTTATTAAGTTTTACAAGTAATAGTATTGCTTGATAACAACTTATTAAGTTTTACAAGTAATAGTATTGCTTGGCAACAACTTATTAAGTTTTACATTTATCATTTTTTGTGGAGCACATTTTTATCATACATTTGCATATTTCCTCATGCATTTACAAATTTGAATTGAATTAAAAATGTAAACATTTATTTTGTTACACCAATTGATCCAATTATTATTCTTCCAATATCTCGATTTAAATATGAGTAGAATACTAATTAGGTTTATTAAGTTTAATTATATATATGTGTTCACCTCACTTGGTCAATCTTCAACTTTGGCCTTTATTGAATTGACTTTTACTATGTTTTGAAGAAGATTTTTAATTGATATTTTCTACTTAAACTTTCACAATTGATAGATATTGGTTACTTTATTTTTTAAATGCATATTAAGATTAGTATCTACTTTCACTAATAATTTGCAAATAATTTTTACATGTATAAAACAATTTGCTAGCAAAATTTATATTCACAAGATTGATTTTCAAATACTTTGATTAAATTATACGAATGTATAAACTAATCTAAATAGTTTATTTTGAATTCAAAGACAAATACGCCTTTACTTAAAATATATATTGAAAATTCATTCTTCAAGTGTTTTTAGTTTCACCTATTTGCAAAATAGATAGTATGTTTGCCACGGTTAAATAAGGAAATAAATATGAACAAGTAATTTTCAATTTTATATTTAACTATCGTCTATAACTAAACTTTACAATATACATATGCATCTAAACTAAACTTTACAATATACATATGCATCTAAACATTCATATGTACAATAAATTCCATGCATATCTCACCTTCTTTCAAGATCATTAATTCTTTCTTTATTGATTGCATAATTAAATATGGCTAGTCAAAACGTAGAGCTTACAAAAGAGTCATACATCTACCCACAATATCTGCCTACTCAACACTTACAATTACAAGACCAATTCAAAATGACGAACCAGAAAACACGCATAGCCAAGATCTATACACAATTTTTTCTTTTTGCTCATTGCCTTATGCTATGAACAAACCGATTAGGACAACCTCCTTTTCATGTCAATACTATAATGCGTTATTTGTCCTCCTTTGCTCCTTCATCAAATGTTCTTTATATTTTCTTTTCTTGATTAAATGTTTTTTATATGTATGTATCTGTGTGTATATATGTATGTATACACACACATTCAAAACACTTGTTTTGCAACGCCATATCATCATGCTTTATGTTATTCCGTCCATACAATTGTTCCACATTACGCTAACACCCTCAACCACAACTATCATAACAACCTCAAATATCACAAACATAGTTTTCGCTCCTTTGCAGGGACTCCAACTCTTCAGAGCACTTGTTTATTATTATTTATCAAAGTATTGCAATTCATTCTTTAAATTTTAGAACTTAAATGTTTAAACTGAATTGCATTATTAAGCTCATGGAACCACCAGCTTTAAAGTATTCTTATAAGAGTGCGTAGTACTTAATTTAATAAGTAGGAGGTTTCTTCCACAGCATGTCAAATTATGATATTACTATCAAGATTCAACCGTATAGTTTTCGAGTCAAACTCATTGACCCATGATTCATGAATAGTGGTTCACAAAAACCCATCTCTCATGATAATGAATGGTCCACTTAATACTTAATTTTTTAATAAATATTATCATCCATATATATTTGCGTGTGTGAGATTTCTAATTTAAGTTTCGTAGAAACACGTTTCCAACACTGTAAACCGAAAGATTTCGTTTGGTTTTCACGTTTTTGGAAATGATTTCAGGCTGTTATGGTTCATTCACTGTGTAAAACACATTTCGTATAACGGTATTCTTTGGCTCGTAACAGAAATTTCTCCCTTTACTAATTTCGATTTCAAATTTTTTGTACCGTTCTGCGGTCTTTGCTAAATTCGATCTCAAAATTTTTATACCGTTCTGCGGCCTTTACTAAATTCGATCTCATAATTTTTATACCGTTCTGCGGCCTTTCCTAAATTCGATCTCATAATTTTTATACCGTTCTGCGGCCTTTCCTAAATTCGATTTCAAAATTTTTATACCGTTGTGCGGATCCTCATGACCCTTTTACTCTGGTTAATTTGCACATTGCAACACCCACTTCACGATTTTTTATTTTTTCATATTTTTTTGGAGCTGAAAAGGCTAAAATGCTATGCTGCATCCGTTGGGTGCCCAAGGTCAAAGCCATGTTGCGGAAGGAAGGGGAGTCTGAATGTAGAACCTCTCATTGTAGGGTTATGCAGTTATTGTTAGTAGTTTGTAAATTAGGGAACCTGCACAGATAACAGCCACAAGCTAAAGAGGGCTCACTGGGCATGGCACTGCAATTGCAGGCAATGTTAGGTTATGGTGCCCTGGAGGGGGGGATTTTAGGCAATCTAAAATTACTCAGTGGGTGCTGTTGAGAATTTTTAGTAGCCTTTGACAATCTGGTGGTCCCATAGATTTTATAGCAGCAGGTAATGTTAAAATTTTATCTCAGAATTTTTAGTAAGCTGATGGTTCCATGAATTATTTTAGTAGTAGATAATGTTAAGAAGTTGCATTCTAATGTCAGCCATGTAAAAAAATCACTTAAGCTGGTGGGGCAAATTTCCAGCCCCACCCCAAAGGTAGCAGCTGGAATTCTGATAACTAAAATGCAAGGACTCCTAAGATTTCAATTAAAGGACTCCTAAGATTCCAATTAGTCTTGTAATAGGTTTTCTCTCATCTCATAAGACCTCCAGCTCCATAAAATAGATCTTAGTCCCCTGCATGGGGACTGCTTCTTTATTACAAAGCATTCTCTAGTATGGAATGCACACTGGTATTAGGAGGCCAGACAATGCTAGTGATTGAGTACATCTTGTCCCAGCAAGAATCACTCAAACCCTACTCTTACCTTTACATACTCAGCAAGAGTATTTTCCTGTGAGTGGTTTCGGAATATACCTGCAAATGGTTTCAGAATATGAGGGTTTCCCTGTTAATGGCTTCAGAATAAGATAGGAGAGGGAATTGAATTGGAAATAAATAGAATTGATGAGAATATCCATTAGAGTATATACTCTATAGAAGTAGTTTTAAAATAAAATGAGTTTGTGTTGTAGCTATCATTTTTGGAGATTTTAGAAAAATGTGAGTGAAACTAAATAAGGCAAGCGCGAATCTCATCTTGCCTCTTGAAAATTTGAACCTCCTCTTTAGCAATGCATCCATAATTAATTCCACCAAAAAAATTATCCAACTAAAACATTTTAAACATATCTCAACCTGAGTGAAAAAAAAATTCTTTCATGACTTCCTAAACTGCAAATCAGAATACTGTACTTTCCACTCTTTCTTGATCATTACTATTGTCACTGGAGACTGTTCTTGAAATCTGCCATTGCTGCCTAGTAGTCAAGTGGATTGGTCAACATCTGTGGTTCACATATTTTTCTCAAGGCTGAAATATAAAGCTTTGACTAGAAAGATCTTGATCTGCCAGCATTGCACGATTACATCTCTCTTGGTAAGAATAGGCAGTTACCCTTCGAGGTCTGCTATGGCTTCTATCTCCTTGCTACCTTCCATGTCCCATTCATAAGTGCAAGAGATAACCTCTGCCTTGTCTAGAAACTCAACAAAATTCACAACAAAGCTTGAGAGATTCTTCCAAACTCGGGCTAAACATACAATTCTTCATGAACAACACGGCTTGCCTCACCAGTTCCAGTGTTACATTCAGTATGGCTTCATTTAGACAAGAAACACTTTTTATTTTTAAAGCAGCAGTATCATAAACTCAAGACCATCTACTATAGTCTTTGCATCATTACCTGAGTGCTATGGTAGTAGGTCTGAATGCTTTTCGCTTGAATTTACAAGCTTAGCTTGACATCCATGAAACTGTTAATGCTAGCAACACTTCTCTCATCTTGTTCTTGGTGTTGCTCTTTGTCCTTGTCTGACTTGATAAATCTTTTGGCTAAAGGGTGGGGCAAAAGAACCATCAATCATTCTCCTTGAACTGCATACTAAACTATCACAGTCTCTTGTGGCATCTGCTGTCTATCTTTTGCATCTTGTTGAATAAAATAATTGATGATTATTCTCCAAAGAAGACTGATGTATCTTGCGGCTTCATCCTCTCTGGTTGTTTACTTGTCAATTTTGTAGTTTAGTTTGAAATTTTCTCTATATTTGTTTATTATGATTCTTAGATGGTTGTGACCGTATATGGAACTGTGGGTGAAACAAGAACAGGATTGGAAATATGGATGGTAATCAAAGTTCAAATATTGATAGGTTCAGATACAACAAATACAAATTATCTTATACACATTTCACAAAGCACTAATCTACAAAGTATAGGCATTGCACACAATTATAGGAAAACAAAATGCTTTCAGTATCTTTATATGCATCGTACACTGTCTATATAAAGCTGGCTTTTCTGTCGATAAAGAAAACCTTTTTAACAGCAAATAATAAAGTACACGGAGAATTCTGAATAAGTCAAAATGAGTGCATTGGCTGAACACACCTGCCTTGGTACATAATTAGATGTGACTAAACACAATAAGAGAATAACATAGGCTTTAAGAACATGAAATATTATTTAATCATGCATGTTTTTGAACCAGGCACATTTGATCATAAACAAAAACTCTAGATATGTATGATAAACATGTTCCTAAAATCATCGACTACATTAGATTTTCCGATTCAGTTGATAATCATTTCTTTTCTAATATTAAGAACATACCTCAACAGATAATACAAATAATAATACCACATATACATAATTGTCAATGAATCCTATCAATAGAACTGATAAGTTCTTAACTCTGTACTTTGTAGTTAGTGTACAATGTCTATTATGTTTTGATAATATGGCTTATCCGACTATGTATTAATTGTTTGTCGGCTTTGAGTGGTTATCAGAGTTAGTCAGTTAATGGTTGTGTTCCTCTTGGTAACTGTCGGGTTCTTTAAATAGGTTTTTGTTTCATCAAGGAAGGCAATATGATCTAGCTGGATTGAGTCTGATCCTTGACTGACCATCTCTGGTCTACTTCTGTAATAACTTCATGTGCGAATAAAGATATACTTTTACTCCTCTATTTGATATGCATTATTAGTTCTGTTCATTATTTCATATATTCATTTTATCATATAGGAGAGTAAACATAGTTCACCATATCCATGGTGCACATTTGTGCAAGACAAAGACCACATCAAGACTTGCTCTTCTTATAGAGTAATTTAACCCAAGGGTTCAAAAGAAAGCAATAAATAATCCTCTTGTGAGTGTTGATGTTTTGGAGACCACTAGGATCCTAATGCTTAAATGTTGAAACAATTTGTCTGCCAAACACTTTTCATGTTGGCCTAAGAAACACAAATTAATCTCATCCAATCAAAGTATGAAGCACCTGTAGATAGCTCTTGGATTTTTTGTTGTTGTGTGTATTGTACATTTATAGCCGCCTAGCATGCTATATATTTTTAACTTTTTCAGTGCATTTATATGCAAACCGATTGTCTCGTAGTCTCAAGCATGCTATTGAAAATTCACCAAAGTAGTACTCAATTTTTCGTAGTTTCAAAATTCAGTGATAACATGGACCATCCAAGTATGGTTGTTAACTTGCTTCTTAGCCTTTTAATAAGGTTCTAAAATTTAATGTAATATGAAAAGGCATGCTTTTCATGCATCCAGTCCACAGATGGATGGTACCAGGTTCACGAGATTTCTACTTTAATATGATAAGTTCACTATCTTATGTTTTATACTGTCTCAAATTCAGATTTCTAACAACTGTACTTATGATAATATCAGAGGTTTTATCTTAAGCCATCTGGAATTCATGCAACAGTCATGGAAGCATTTGATATCAACAACATTGCCAAGGAGGTTTACAAGCACAATTTTGGGCATTCACCATGCCAGGTTTTCCTTCACCTTTTCCCAAAATTTTGTATTTCTTGTTTGTGAAATGGGTTTAAAGAAGCAGTGGCTTGGTTGATCGTTTCCTAATCCTTTAGTCAAACTAGTCTGTAGTTAAAGTCTTATTATTAGAATTAAATGAACAAAAGTGATTTGACTTGGTGAGCTGTTCCAGTTGGAGCTCATTAACCTAGGAAAAACTTGGAAGACTCGGAGAGAAGCCCTAGAACTACAAGGAGGAGCTTCTCTATCGGGCTAATATGAGATTGTTAACGCCAACAGTAGCGTCAAATTTTCGAAGTCCTGTAATTAATGTGAAGACCAAAATAGACGATGGATAACAAATAAAATGACTTTGTACATACTTTATACAATGTAAGTAATGTATTCTGGCCTTACAAAAACAAGGAACTGTTTTAATCCAGAGGATTTTGAGATTAGTTTGTCAGTAAGACATAAATGTTTTCTAATTACTTGATTGGCAGTAATTATAATGTCCCACTGAAAATTAAGTGGTAGAGTAACTAAAAATGATAGCTTTTCATAGGAATTAAGGTAAAACTAAGGAGACTTACAAGCATAAAGTCTCATTCTAGTTTTGGGAGTCAAACCTATTTTGATATATGGTGGGTAAGGTAAAAAATTTCTTCAAATTCAATTTGAAAGCTCCCTTTTTAAGATCAAAACTTACAAAAATATTAGAAGACTAGCTTATGAACAGACTTACAATTTTCACTACCTGTACATAGTTTGCTTTGAGAGTTTCTGAACACATACTAGAAAATAAACTAATCTACCATATCTATTTTTGCTTCTTGGGTATGAAAACAAGAATTTTTTTTGTTCTTGTACACACAAACAAGAGATTTTTTTTATCTCTAATGGCTCTATGAATAAGTTAACCTATTACAACACAAACACGCACATTTTATAGCTAAATTGCAGATGTTAGAAATTATATGCAAACAAGAGATGAATTGAAGATTTGGATTACACAAGACAAGACTTTACAATTCAGAGTTCCCGAGTATTACTATTGCAAAGCTACAAAGACTTGGATTAACAACAATCACAATACTAGGTTTACAATTATTGATAACCTCTTACATTCAATAAATGAAATCACTCGGACAAGATGATATGAACTAAGCATGTAAATGACAAAATTACATATAATCGAACAATTTCTTCACACATGGAAAAAGAGCATGAACAATCAAATTTTGCACAATGTAGCAATATTTACCATTAGTTTCTCAAATACAATACCCATATTTATAGGGTTTGAAAGTATTACTCATCATAATTGCATGATCCCATAAAATAAAATTTCTTTTAATAATAAAAGTTGAATGAAATTTAGACATAGTTTCAATTAAATCTCATCCACTAAAAAAGGCTTTTGCTCTAAAAATAAGTTCAGTTAAAAATATAAAATAACTTCTTCCAGAAATATCCCAAAATAATTTTTCTCTAAATAAACCTGATTCTATTTTTAGACATCATTTAAAAATAGCAGTACGCATTCTTTCGAAAAATAGGAACCACCATGAAGATTCCACTGGCTGCTTCGATAGTGAACTCCTGCTGATTGCTTCCTTTCATCAATTTGTACTCCCTTAACACTTCGTTGCAGCTTTCACTTCATTTGGATTTGATAATGCAATACTTCAAAGCCTCGACTTGTGAATATTCAATACTTTGTCATCCTCAACAATTAGTTTCTCATACTTTTTCTGCAATTGTTCATCAAACTCAGTGATTTTTTTAAGTTATGTAAGCATGTAAGGTTAAACCTTTTTTCGAATTAGGAGCAGAAACCTCATTGTAACAAAAAATAACTAAAACCTAGACCTTCATGAATGAACTTCAACTTCTTACAATATGTTTTGGGGGTTACAACAAACTTAATGATTTTCATTAGTTAGCATTTTAATTTGTCTTTTCCAGGAAAAGACAAAATGGAGCAATGTGTAAGGTCAAACATTTCTTTGAATTAGAAAGGGAATTATATGATTTCCCCAAATAGCTTTATGATAAACCCTGATTTTATTTCTGATTTTTCAATGAAAACTTGAAAATGACAGTCAATATTTAATTCTGAAAGTTAAATTTCTGATTTAGAAATCAAACCCTAACTGCTGTTAAAAAGTTGGAATTTGTTATCATTAACCCTAGGAAGTAGAAATGACTTCAAAACACTTCAAAATATTCTATTTTATTCTAGAAAACTTGTAACAGCAGTTTACAATGCCCAACTGGGAATTTTGAATTTTTACAAATTTAATGCACTCACAGCTGAATCCATGCGGCTTGTATGGTAGGGTTTGCAGGTTGTATGGACTGCTGGAGATGTGCTTGCAGCTGTATAGATGGCCAGAAAAATTCAAGAATACTTACTGCTGTTGCTAAAACCCTTAAAATGCTGATTTCTGAGTTTTCTGATTTTTATTCCCTTCTGAAACTGTAAGGCGCTGTCTGGAAAACTGTACAGACACCCTGGAAATTGTATGGCAGACTCAGATCTGGCTTGGATTTGTTAGATTCTCCCTGTTTGGTGCTTCCTTGCTAAATGTGGTGTCTAGCAGTGAATTAGGATAACAGTGGAATATTAATAATGATGACAAAATACCAAATTCCTCCTTTTATGTAATGTCCCCAATTTGTAAGTGACTTAATTTAGCCCTAATTCTCGGTTTTCAAATGAACAATCTGATTGAAGCCCTGCAAACAGGTTAGAAATCATTTACAACCAAAAACTCGATAAATTGACTATCTTAATTAAGCATCATCAAATTCTTACCAGAAATATAAATTTGAGAAGCTCAACCATAGGAGAGCATAGGCTAAGGTGACCTTGATAGGGTGTCTTTGGATCCTTTGCCCTAGGCCCAAGAACGGATATACCATCCCTCTTGGCCTCATGTGGCCCATGCCATCCATATGAGGTGGTGTACCTGGTGAGGTGTCCACATCCCGTTATCCCCTCATCTTGCCATCCATTTCCCTCTCTCTATGATTGGTCTTCTTGTGTTGATTCACCATGGTGGAGGGGTGATGTTACAACAGGGTGCCCTAGAAGCCCATCTCTCCTAAGCCCAAGGGCAATACTCTCTATACCCCTTTGGCCTCATGGGTCTCATCTGGTCCCCACCTTGAGGTGGCGTACCTAGGAGAGTGCCCCATCACTGTACCCTCTTGCAATCCCTCATCTCCTCAACCATGGCTGAAAATATTCAAGACATATAACAAATAAACTGTGGAAAAAACATTAATTCAGTCATACTTAATATACACTGATATATACAGTCATAACAGCAATGTATCATTAGTATTTCAAATATCTAATAAACAATCACAATTATTTATACTAAATTATACTGCAACTACATAATTATAAATCAGATTTCATATCACAAAACTCAGAAATCCAGACTGCTGCACATATGCCAAACAATTAATTATTTCTATTTCCTCTTGTTCCCGAATCATATTACATTCTTTCATTCTAAAATATGCTGATCTGAGAATGCCTACTTATTCCCCATATTATTTTATATTTCCATATCTCTATGAAGAGATACAACATCTCATAATAGATACATCTCTTTTGAAAGGAGTTGTCCTTAATGATCGCTGCCTTTTATGAGTTCATTAGTTGCTGCCTTAAAGACTCTAATAGCTTTCTTTATATCCCTTTTATGAACCACTGCCTTGTAAAGAAATATATAATCGCTGCTTTTCCTAAACTCCTGCCTTTTATTATGGGATCGCTGCCTTTATTATTATTTTTGATTGCTGCCTTTAATACAGATATTATCTTATGTTTATATATTTTATATTAATATATTATATGATCGTTTTTTATTAGGGGTTAAATAAGTTTTGATGGGACCCGAAACCCAATACAAAACGGTTTTGAAGGGAACCATCAACCTAACAAAGAAAAGCAAGCTGCAAATAAGATAAACCACAAACCAACAGCAGCCCACCAATAGCCTCTAAAAAATAATCATGACTACACAAATTGCATCAAACAAACAAGCAAGGGCATGAAACCCTTTTACAACTTGGTTTTAATCGGGACCAGAAACCCTTAGATACACAAAGAATCTGCTTGCATCTGCCAGACATCAAAAAACCAACTGCTCATGGATGACACCACTGAACCAAGAAAGATAACTTGCTTAATGGTGTAGGACACCATCAAACCCTTAAGCAAAAACGCCATCAACTCCAACAACCTCACCTCAATAGGGGAGTTAGAGAGCACAATGGACCACTAGAGACAAAACCACCGATCGAACCAAGAAGCCAACTCCAAATCCACCTCAAAATGAGGGAGCTACCCTCTATTGGAGAGAATGTCATGACCAACAAGTCCACTATCGCCTAAAAAATCCAACACCCTCAACCTCCACCTCCATAGGAGAAGCGTCCACCTCAAAAGGATCAACAACTGAGGAAGCCAGAGACAATCACTTCCCAACTCCACCTCCATAGGATCCGAGAAGAAGGCCAACATAGCAGTAGAACAAGTAGCCATACCACCCTTTGACAAAACCTGGTAAGAGAGCAACACTTGCAAACAATAGGCCTCAAAAATAAACCACTGAGCCATAATTTTAAACATTTGAGGGGGCTCAGCGCGCAGGGACATAGAGAGAAACTCAAAATACCACCCAACCTGCAACAAGAAAGAAGAAGCCAAAGAAACCAAAGCCTCCATGGACAACTCCAGCAGCAAAAACTCTTTCAAACCCCTCTGCTTCAGCACAAAGGCAGCAGAGACAATCTCTAGCTCCATGAATAACTGGGTCTTGAAAAAGGTCTTTGGAAACCCGCACATCAAAGCCCATCAGATTTTAAACACCTTCAAAGATGTAACCCTCATCGACCAAAAGGAGTCAAAATCGGCTTCCAAAACCACCCAAAGATCTTGAACCCCAACAAGGACCGCATAAGTAGCACAAAAGGCAAGGCAAGCAACAACCTCCCTAGAGAAGAAGCACCCCTACAAAACAAGAGCAGAGATCCCCGGCAATAGAAAGACACAAAGATCTGGGGAAAAACGCAAAGCTCAGAAAGAGCAATGACAAAGCTCCAAAGAGAGAGGCAATCCCGATCAGAAGAGGAACCACCTGCCAAGGAAGAGTCCTGCAATAGGTATCTCTCACCATAGCAACCTTTAAGAAATAGCCTCCCAAAGAGACAACACCAAAACACAGGAAACCACAAAGCCAACCCTCCATCGCCTCCATAGCCACATTTTCAAGAGCAAAAGGGGAACCAAACCCCACGACCTCAGGCAGAGAGGAGAACATGACAACCAACAAGAAAATAGAGACCCAACAAGCCTCTGCCACACCCAAATCAACATTTGGGTCTTCATCTGCATCCTCTCCATCCTTGGAGGATTTCAAAATACCGCTCCGACTTCCATTCCCACCCACATTTATTATTATATGATTGCTATTTTACTATTATATTTATAATTTTAATTTACTGTTAATGTATTTATTTTTATATGTATATAATAATATTAAACTGCTAAAATTTATTTTTATATTTTTAATATTTATATTGTTATTTATTTTATCTGTTAATTTATTTGCATTTTGAATTTCAGGGGCATGACATTTTAGGTATGGTGACCACCTAAATTGACGGAAAACAATTAAGATCTGCCAAATCACCACTTGTAAAATGCCCCTATAAATCCTAGAAACTCATATAAAATTCCTCAATCTTGTTGTGGCAACATTATGAGAACATTTGCTTGCAAATAAAATTAGTTCATTGCTAGGATATGCATGGGAACATTGAAAATCAGCAATAGTCTGGATTGGAAACAAGGGTTTTGTAATGTCCCTTGTAGGAGCATTTGTAAAATACTAAAATATGATTTAAATTTGCAATATATTTAATAAATGAACACCCTTAGATGTATGTTAAGTTAACAATCTTATATTATATGGATATTGAAGAGCATGGATTATTATAATTCTTTTGCATTATAGTTAATGTCTGATCTAAGTTGTAATGGATACCCCTGATTTTCTTTTTGAAAGATCTGTTCACTGATTGAAGTGTGTGTTGGTGATTTTTAAAGAACCAAGCATATTTCCCAAAGCACCTATGAGTTTTCCAAGCTCAATTATGGAATGTTGGGGAAACGTTTGGCCAACTAATGAGAAGAAGCATAAATTCTTCTCTCCTGCACTTCGGGCTCTGCAGGACCCAGGAGGGTAATCCCACAATGTGTTTCTTATAAATTTGATGCACAATTTAGTTACACCTTGCATAATAACAGATACATTCTCATTTGCTGCTAAATAGATGAAATCCCTCAAGAAATTGGCTCTTCCTTTAGAGATTAAACATCGAAAAGATGAGAATCTAAATATAACAAAGATAGGTCGATAAAAGGTTTATTTATGGATGATTGTCTTAAAATCAAATACCAGGAACATGAGAGATGCATCTAATACTTAAAGATCAGTGTCATATCCTAGAACACGGAGTCAAAGCAAAACAAATTGAATTGCAAGGAAAATTTCATTCTAAACATACCAAGATCTTCATGAATTGCATTACAATTCATATATCAATACCTGAATTCCATTACTACTTATAGATCCACTCAATACCTACATGAACCTACACATTAACCAAAGCATTTAACTGATTCTTTGAACCAGAGCTACAATTAAAGTGTATTTCAATGCAAATAACAATAGAAATTAACAAAAATGATCTTTGATTAGCTTCTCATTAACAATTCATGCGAGGTATTACAACTGGAGAGAAAATAGACTCAAAGACTTATCATATTCAATTCAAACATATTCAGAAACCCCATGATTGAAAAAATTCACCTATTTGACTCAAAACCTAAGACATAAACTCAATATGTATGTTCTCTGTGTCACCACTTTGCATTCTCAAATTCAGAATTCAACCAAAAGACCCTGTACACTGGCCCTGGATTTGTTTTTATAGAATAAGGGAGCAAAAAAAGCTTCCAGCCAGAATGTACACATGACAAAATTTCATTTGACCGCAATACACATATTCTCAATGCAATTACATTTGCAGTTTCAGTCGGAGGGAAAACACATGAGACAAAACTATTTCGCTCGCTGGAGAAGAAAAGCCCGCCTTCCAAAAGGCATTATGTTGAAGAGAAGCATCTTCCTAATAGTTGCAACATATTGTCCTTATTAGCCACATGATGCAAGCGCCCAAGAGAATGAAGAGATGACCCATAATCCAACTCAACAACAATCCAACTCAGCATTTATTTGATTGTATCTTGAGCTAGGAGAAACATATCTCTATGCATTTGCAAATTCTTAGGCCAGACCTGTATTATAGTAGACCAAGTGCATTTTTTTATTTTAAAAATGGTAAGTTGTTACCTTGTGGGGGTAACTCCCAATAAAATTAATTTGCTAAATAAGAATGTATCCCAACACATGGTGTTCAATGTTTTACTAGTTAGCCAATGTGTCAAAAAAGTTAACCATGTTAACCATATGCTAAGGCCATGTAATGGAATATATTCCTTATTTTTGCCATTCCACTTTGCTGTCGAAGTCTTGTATATTGCAATGACACTTGTAGCATGCCTCCTGCGTCTTCCCACATATCTTCCTCCAACGCAAATCCTCAGGTTTAGTGCACTTGAAGCCCTCTCATTTCTTCAACTCACCAGATGAGGATTTGGGGGTGCCGCACAAACCACTTGTGACAGGCATCAACCCAAACAGATGATACGATAAGCAGCCAAGAAAATGTCAAGGGTGAAGGTGGAAGACACGGATGGTGGAAATCAAGGATGGGGGAAAGTCGATATGTTGGGGAGCCGGCTCAAAGAGGGAAGATGTGTTCTTTTTTAAGCTTGATAAAGTGATAGATCAAAGGGTTAAGGACTGAGATAAACAACATTGACCTTTTGTTGGTCCCAAAGAATAAGATCATTTAGGCCAGCCCATTTATTGGGATCTTCCTCAATGACTACAAAACTATCTTGATTAACTCCATAGTTAGCCAATAGGTCCGCGGCTCCGTTAGCTTCTCTATACACATGTGATAGTGTGAAATCCTCAAAATGATCTAGTAACTCCCATATCTTGTGAACCCAAGTCTTAAGTCTCCAGTTGGGAGTGTCTCTATGCCTTATTGCTTGTATACATAATAGTGAATCTCCCTCCACCTCTATTTTATCGATTCTTTTCTCTTTGCACAGCCATAATCCTAAAGCCAATGCCTCCATTTCTGCCTCATTGTTGGTTGCAATACCAACATTTTTAGATAGGGCCCATTTACAGTTGCCTTCAGTGTCCCTGATTATACAACCTACCCCTACTGGACCAGGGTTGCCTTTTGCTGAACCGTCAAAATTGAGTTTGAATTTGCATTGTTTAGGGAAACTCCAAATTGTTCTCCTCCTTATTCCTGCTTTGTCACTGAACTGTCCTTTGGGTCTTTTCAGTTTGTCGCACTTTTTTTGTATCTGCTCATCCCATTTAGTGAACTTGGTGCTTGACTTGATTCTGACTTTTGCATTCAATAGCTCACAAAGTCTTTATATTTTTTGTGTTAATTTTGATGCTTCTATGCTCTTGTCTTGGAAAATCCTTCTATTCCTCTCTTTCCAAATTTGCCATGCTATCATTGAGGGGGCACTAATCCACAAGTCAGACCAAAGGGCTTCTTTCCTTCCTTGAGGCCAACTTTCCAACCATTCTCTGAGGTCTTCTTGTCTAGCCCCCGACCACTCTAGAATATCTTGGCACCAATCCCAACATTCCTTTGCGTATGGACACTCAAGTAGTAGATGATTAACTGATTCACTGTCTTTGCAACACATTATGCATCTACTTGGTCCTTGTATGCCTATAGTCAATAGTTTGTCCACAGTTAATATGCTTTTGTGAAGTGCTGTCCATAAAAAGGCTCCAGCCTTTGGTAGTACTGATGGGTGCCAGCATAGCTGACTCGGCCAAGTCCTATCTAATTGAATTTCCTTTTAGATCTGATATCCCAGTCTGACCGAGTATTCTCCCGATCGTGCACCACACCAGATAATCTCATCCTCTCGCTCTGTTAAAAAGATTCTTCTGCTTTCAAGTTCTCATTTGAGGATAGCTTTAGTAGCACTTGGGATTGGCATAGTTTCTGTATTTATCCATTTATTTTGATTGCCAAATTTGGGGGTATCGATACTTATGTAATCTCTTACCTTGCTTCCATATTGCCCTTGCAACGTGGTAATGTGGTCCTTTAGATCTTCAATCTCTTTAAGCGCTCTATGGCCGTTCCATGAGTTCTACCAGAAGTCTGCCTACCTACCGTCATTGATTTTCCATGTTAGGTGATTTGTGTTGATGTTCCTGCTGACCCAAAGAAATCTCCATACTGCAGACCCACCCGTTGAGTTCCCCATTGTTAAGATCCTCCTTGGGTCTTGGCTATCTAAATATTTATTCTGAAAAACTTTGCACCATAATCTCTCAGGTTCTCTATACATTTTCCAAGATAGCTTTGCACCTAATGCCAAATTATGTGCCTTCATCTTTCTGAGACCCGCTCCGCCTTCCTTCTTAGATAGACATGCCTTTTCCCAATGTAGCAAAGGTATTTTCTTTTCTTCTTTAGCCCCTTCCCAAAGGAATTTTTTCATGAAGCTTTCTAGATTCAGCTCACTCTTGTGTGTGATTTGGAAACATGACATTACATATGTTGGGACTACAGCCAATACTGATTTAATCATTAGAATTCTCCCTGCCAGTGTTAACCATTTATTCTTCCAAGTTGTCGCCTTATTTCTACATTTGTCAAGTGTTCCTTCCCAGTGCTGTGAGCGAATTGACCCTGCTATTAATGGTGTACCCAAATATTTAGTCGGCATAGATCGAAAAACCCAAAAACTTTGCTATTCTTTTTTGAATAACCTTTTTGGTGTTGAAGAATAAGATTGTAGATTTTTCTTTGTTAATCAATTGACCCGAGACTCTTGAGTATTCCTCTATTGTTTCCTTTATTGATTCTCCTTCCTTCATATTAGCTGCCCCAAAGAGTACTGTGTCGTCTACAAACTGTGTATGAGTTACGAGGTTGCACCCTTGACCCACATTAATCCCTTTCCAAGTATTATTTTGTTGTTTAACCTTGATCGATCTTCCCATAGCTTCTGCCATGATTATAAATAGGAACGGGGATATGGGGTCCCCTTGCCTCAATCCATTGGTAGTTGGGAAGAAGCCACATACTGAACCATTCACTAAAATTGAGAATCTAATAGTTGATATACAATATTGTATCAATTGTATCCATTCTTTGTTAAAACCAAATCTTTTTAGGATCTCAGTGAGGAAGTTCCACTTAACTCTATCATAGGCTTTACTAATGTCAAGCTTGATTAACATGCCTTGAACCTTTTCCACTAGAATTGTGTGCACTGCTTTGTTGGCTATGATGATGTTGTCTATTATTTCCCTTCCAGGGCAGAAACTATTTTGTTCCTCAGATATAATAGTTTTTAATACCTTTTTTAATCTATTGGCCAAGACTTTAGTAATGATTTTATATAACATATTGCACAGAGAAATTGGTCAATACTCATTGAAGGAGCAGCAGTCTTTCTTCTTTGGGATTAGGGAGATAATAGTGTTGTTAATATCTTTCACAAATCTTCCCTTCTTCCTAAAATCCTCAGCCACATTCCAAACTTCTTGACCTATGAAGGACCAGCATTTTTGATAGAACCTAGCAGGGAAACCATCCGGTCCGGGTGCTGAAATATTCCGAGCCAATTTTTTCGTTTTTCAAATTACAAATTAGAAACAAATGCACCCGTTAAGGTTAGCAGCTAAACCCAAAACGTGTTGAAGCAACTCTAACCAGAATGTACACCAGAATCCCGATGTAGGCAAGGTGTGAGCATTGGTCAGAGGATCTAAATCAAATTGCTTATGCAGAAACTCTAACCAAGAATGGCGCCGATGATGGTGAGCATATGGTCAGAGGATCTTCTACACTAAGTGCTGAAAGGGAACTCGACACCAAGTATGTGCTACCCAATCTAGTATGGAGTGAGGGGCGACCATATGGCGGAGTGTTACAGAGTACAATGCTTGAAAGAAATACTGAAAAGCTGAAAGTACTCAACACCCAGAATGTGCTTGCTAACCCAGAGTGGGAAAGTAGCTACCATAGGGCGGAGATGTATCTATTACAAAACAACTTCATAATGAAAGAGAGCATTACAAATCAGATTTGAAAATGACTGCCAGTACTACTGTCAGTTTACAAAATGAGGATCATCCGCCTGCCAATAGCTTAGGAATTCGAAAGATTAACAATACATCATAAAGAACTCTCCTTAGCTTGGATAGAGTGCCAAAACAATACAACTCTTCAATGATCAAGATTCTAATTCTGGTTTATCACAAATCTGCACTTTAAATTGAAAAACCAGCAACCTATGAATTTACTCATATGCTCATAACTCTCTCATTTCTCACCCAAATGATCTCAAATCTGATGCAATAGACCCTCAAAATGATGGCGCCTAACTTAGTAATAAGAAATGGCATCTAAAAATGGTTATTAATTACTGACACGAATCCTAATGCACTCCAGAAAGTACGGCTTTCAAGGAATGACGGATTTGCATTATAAAATCATAAGCTTCGTATTAAAATCTGCAAATATTCATGAAAGGGCGCCCTTACCAATAAGATGCAATGACACAATACCCAGAATGAGATTATTTTTGTTTTCTGATTTACGAGTGAAACTACAGATTCAGCCTTGTTATCAGCAACTCCAGAAAATGACATAAAATGCAATAAACTGAACTTCTAATGGCAAAACAACACTACAATGCAAACCTCACTACAACTCACTCAAAATAAGCAATCCTCTCCACTAGGTGCTATCTCTCAAGCACGAAGTCGAGCCAAGGCTAGGAGGCATTCATTCCTCGAAGCAATCCAGCAACCATTTTGGCAGCATAACAATAGCATAGACAAAAGATGATCAAATGAGAACCCAAGGCTGTCTTTTATAAGCTTCTGTGGACCTTCCTTGAAACCCTAACTTCTTTTCCAAAGTCAAAACCCTAATCCCAAGAAATGGCGTCCTTTTCCAAGCATCTTTAATTTTGACTTCATTAAATTTCTCACTTAAATAAATGCGTCCTCCTTAAGGCTTAGTTTTGACTTGATAAATTCCATATAATTTTAATATAACCTCAATGATGGCGCCACCCTTCAAGTCCACCTTTTAAAATAACATTAAGTTATTTGACTAGGCCAAGGTGATAAAATAACATTTAAATTATAATGTTATTTTTAAGTGAAATGAGCTCAACTCTCCAAAACTGCATTCTGAAGCCCGAAACTGAATACGCCACTCGAGACAACTGAAGGGGAAAGTCAACTACTTGAGACCAACCTGTATACTGCCAAAAATAGAATTTACTAAAAATAGTAAATTCCAGAAAATGCTCTGAAAGCCGAAATGATCATACCACTGCGAATCTCTTTGAAAACCCAGAAAGAATCCGCCATCAGATCCACCAACTCCGAGCAAAGACATCCCCAGAAATAGGAAACCCTAATTTTACCTTCCGACTAGCCTTCGGGTTTCCTAAAAAAGGCCAACGGTCACTGGAAATATCAGGTTTGAGAAGGGGTCAGTATAGTTCGCCCTCCCCAAGATTGCTTGTCCTCAAGCAATCGCAAGCCAGGATGCTGCAAAATCTCATTACTTTCCCAAGTCGCATCCTCCATAGGCAGGTTCTTCCACTTCACCAGGTATTCTCTGATGGTTCTTTTCCTCAAAGAACGTTCTCTGAATTCAAGTATCTCCTCTGGAATTAGAACCAACTGTCCCTCTTCATCCAAAGGTGGCAACTGTGATGAAGCAACCACATTATGTCCAAGTGCCTTCTTGAGGTGAGACACGTGGAAGACGTTATGCACTCTGCTATCAGAAGGTAGTTCTAATTCATAAGCTACTGCCCCAACCTTTTTGATGACCCTGAATGGCCCATAGAAGCGAGGTTTGAGCTTCTCAGCTCCACTCTTCTTGAGAGTAGACTGCCTATAAGGTTGTAATCGAAGATAGACCATATCCCCAACCTCGAAAGAACGCTCAACACGCTTCTGATCAGCATACAACTTCTGCTGATTTTGTGCAATCTGCAAATTATCCTTCAAGGATTTCATTATGTCTTGACTATGCTGCAACAAATCCTTGGCTAGGGGTGCTTTGCTATCACCAAACACCAAATCTGCAAAAGTAGGTGCTTCATACCCATAAAGTGCCAAGAAAGGAGACATCTTAATCGACATATGGAAGGACGAATTGTAGCAATACTCGCCTATATGCAGCCACTTGACCCAAGCTCTTTGTTGTTCTGACACATAGTTTCTCAAGTAGCCCTCCAACCACTTGTTCACTATTTCAGTTTGGCCATCTGTTTGGGGATGGTAACTAGTGCTTGGAGTGAGCACAGTACCACTCATTCTGAAGATTTCTTGCCAAAAGGTACTTAGGAACTTGCTGTCCCTATCACTTACAATGTTCTTTGGCAACCCATGCAGCCTAAACACTTCTCGAAAAAACAGATCTGCCACTTGTGCTGCAGAGAAAGTGCTAGTAATGGCGAAGAAATGAGCAAATTTGGTTAGCCTATCCACCACTACATAAATACAATCCTTCCCTTGGGCCTTGGGCAACTCGGTGATGAAATCCATCGAGATACTTTCCCATTTTTGATTGGGAATAGGGAGTGGTTGCAGCAAACCGGCCGGTAATGTATGCTCATTCTTATTCACTTGACAAACCGGACACTCCTTAATGTAGCGTTGTACTTCACCTTTCAACCCTTTCCAAGAAAATATTTCTCGGATCTGCCTATATGTCTTGAAAAAACCTTGGTGACCAGCAACTGGAATATCATGAAAAGTCAAAAGGATCTTCTTCTTTAGCTTAGAATCAGCCACCAGGAAGATTCTTCCCTTATAATGGATCAATCCCTCAATCACCTTGTACCTTTCATCCTGAAAAGTACCCTCAAGAATGCTGGTTGCAAACTGATTTTTGGCATAATCAGCAAGCAACATGTCTCTCCAATCTGCAGTAAGCTCACACAATGAGCTAAGATGAGGTCTTCTGGATAGAGCATCAACCACGATATGTCAAAGTCATAAGCTTGAAGCTTACTCACCCATTTCTGTTGCCTCTCATTTAGGTCCTTCTGGTGCATGAAATGCTTGAGGCTATTGTGGTCAGTCTTAACCATGAATTTGTTCCCCACCAAGTACTGCCTAAACTTGGCTAATGCATGCATAATGGCAAGCATTTCTTTGTCATAAATTGAATATGTCCTTTCGACACCCCGTAATTTTCTGCTCTCAAACACTATAGGGTGTTTGCCTTGCATCAGGACAGCTCCAACTCCTTCACCTGATGCATCACACTGCAGCTTGAATGGCTTGGAGAAATCCGGAATAGCTAAGACTGGACACGAGCTCATGATCTTTTTGAACTTGTCAAAAACAATTTGAGCCTTTTCTGACCAAACAAAGGCTCCCTTCTTGGTGAGATCAGTAAGAGGAGCAGCATTCTATGAATACCACTTTACCAATCTCCGATAGAAACCACAAAGACCCAGAAATCCTTTCAACTGAGTTAAATTTTCAGGTGGTGGCCAATCAACTACTGCTTTGATCTTTTCCGGATCCACCTTTACTCCCTCAGCACTGATTATGTGGCCAAGGTATAACAACTCCTCCATTCCAAATTCACATTTGGAAGCTTTTGCGAACAAACTCTCAGATTCCAAGATACTAAGCACTTCCTCCAAGTGCTTGAGATGATCTTCCCAAGTCTTACTGTAAATTAGAATTTCATCAAAAAATATCAACACAAACCTCTTTAACTGATTCTGAAAAACACGGTTCATGCAAGACTGAAAGGTAGCCGGAGCGTTAGTCAACCCAAATGGCATGACTAAGAATTCGAAATGGCCATAGTGACATCTGAAAGCTGTCTTCTCCACATCAGATCCCCTCATTCGAATCTGATGGTAACCCGATCTCAAGTCGATCTTTGAGAAGAACTTGGCCCCATGTAACTCATCAATGAGCTCATCTATTCTGGGGATGGGGTATCGGTTTTTGATGGTGCTCTGATTCAGAGCACGATAGTCCACGCACATGCGCATGGTACCATCCTTCTTCTTCACCAGGACCACTGCAGATGCAAAGGGGCTCTTGCTTGGGCGAATGAAACCCATCTCCAAGAGTTCTTGAATATTCTTCTCGATTTCATCCTTTTGCCTCTTCGGGTACCGGTATGGAGTTGTAATCACCGGTTTAGCTCCTTCCTTGAGCTCAATGATATGTTCTGAACCCCGTTCAGGTGGTGGTCCAGAAGGCAAATCTGCAAAGACTTTGCTCTTCTTCGTGAGTAGGGACTGAATATCAGGAGGTTGGTCACGTTTAGTCTTTACAGGACTATCAGGAAGGATCATGCATTCGGCAACCCACTCAGCTTGATCGTGACGTAGTAGCCTTGCCATTCTTTTGAATGACACAACCCGAGGGCCCCCATTAGACATTCCTCTGAGCACTATCTTCTTCCCATCAGACTGAAACTTCAGCTCCATAGTCTGCAGATTCAAGGAGATCTCCCCAAGAGAATGCAGCCATTGAATGCCTAGGACGGCATCAGTATCCCCAATGTGGACTACATAGAAGTCATCCTTGACTTCGTAATTTCCCAATTGCATGGTCATGTTCGAGATTTTCTTTGTGCATGTAATATGGAAACCATCGGCAACCATGACCTTGAACCCCTCAAACTCCTCAGTTTGCTGCCCCTTCTTTGCTACCACAACTTCATCAATGAAGTTATGTGTTGCTCCAGTGTCGATCAAGGCAACGATTCGCTGCCCTTTGACCATCCCTCGAACCTTGAATGATTCGTTTCTTTGGAAACTCGAAAGCTGAGCCAAGACTCCTCCACTTTCCTTCTCATCTCCGGACTCTTCTGGAGCTCCTTCTACTTCACTCTCCTCAAAATCAGATTGCTGGTCGGAAAAATCAGAACTACTTTCACCAGCAGAATAGTACTCAATCTGATTGAATTTAACTCCCTTAGGGCAAACATGATCCTGAGACCATTTTTCCCTGCACCGGAAACACAACCCTTTTCTTCTGAGCTCATTCAGGGTTTCAGGATCCAATCTGGTGACATGAGGATTATGATGTTTGAACTCCTTATGCTGAGGTCGCAAAGGAGGTCTATGCTGAGGTCTTTTCCCTTTATCCCTTTTCTGAAAGGGGGAGTTAGATTGAAACTTCGCCTTAGGAGCAGCCCACTCCATGTTTCTTGCCTTCTTCATGGCCTCTTGCAGGGTTGGTGGATCAAAGGCTTTAATCCAACCCTTGAGTGGTTCTGTCAAACCTTCACTGAAGAGGATCACCAGTCTTCTCTCCGTGATTCCAGTCACCATGACTGAGAGTCTCTGAAACTCAGCAATGTAGGCATCAACTGTGCCATACTGTCTCAATTGTGCAAGCTCTCTAAAATGAATTTCAGGATCCTTCTTTTCAAATCTCTCGATGAGCCTAGTAGTGAACTCCTCATAAGTTGTGATAGACCGATGACCCAGAGTAATTAAGCCATGGTACCACCACTCGTGCGCCACCCCATCAAGGTGTAGCGTAGCGAACTTGATCGCTTCTTCTTCTGCCATAGGTCTGAGAGCTAGATAGTTATCCAGCTTCTGAATCCAAGCTCGGGCTGAACTAGAATCACTCCCGTAAAAGTGTGGAAGTGTCACCTTGTTGACAGCTTGGTACAAGTCTCCTTGGTTTGATGGTCTTCTTTGATCATAGTGTCTCCCTTGTCCTTTGTTTTTCCTTTTATGATCCATGAAATCGTTATAGGACATATCCATCCTGATGTTGGCAGGTAGAGAATCATACTCTGCACGACCCAATCTCAACTGCTCCACGAATGAAGCATTCTCTTCAGGATCTGGCTGATTGTTTACAGGTGCCAAAAAGGTGGGTTTGAATGGCCTGGAGGAAATGTAAGTGTTGTTTGACACCGTCCGAGCTGCATGCTCATCATGCTGGTTGGAAGCACTATGCTCCCCTCTCTGCCCTGAGTTGTTCTGTGGAGTGGTGTTCTGGCCCACTTTCCCCATGATGAGAGATACCATGTCCATCAAAGCATCCATATTTCTTTCAAATCTCTTTCCTGGACTCATGGATCTTTCTCTCCCATCTCTCCCTTTCCCATTGTCATCTCTGTTGTTGGTAATCCTCTCGTTACCCCCAACTGACCTCTCACCTTCTGCCATGTCTGTTTCCTGAGAAGACTCCCAATGAGCCCTCAATATTCCTGAAGCTGTCTGACCTTTTGGAGGTTGATAAAGCTGGAACTGTTTTCCAACCTTCTTGTCTTCTCTTGCAAAGTACCTCTTTTCTCTGTCACTCATAGATGGATTGTTCACAGGATGGCAAGATCTTGGCTTTGATACCATTGAAATATTCCGAGCCAATTTTTTTGTTTTTGAAATTACAAATGCACCCGTTAAGGTTAGCAGCTAAACCCAAAACGTGTTGAAGCAACTCTAACCAGAATGTACACCAGGATCCCGATGTGGGCAAGGTGTGAGCATTGGTCAGAGGATCTAAATCAAATTGCTTATGCAGGAACTCTAACCAAGAATGGCGCCGATGATGGCGAGCATATGGTCAGAGGATCTTCTACACTAAGTGCTGAAAGGGAACTTGACACCAAGTATGTGCTACCCAATCCAGTATGGAGTGAGGGGCGACCATATGGCGGAGTGTTACAGAGTACAATGCTTGAAAGAAATACTGAAAAGCTGAAAGTGCTCAACACCCAGAATGTGCTTGCTAACCCAGAGTGGGAAAGTAGCTACCATAGGGCGGAGATGTATCTATTACAAAACAACTTCGTAATGAAAGAGAGCATTACAAATCAGATTTGAAAATGACTGCCAGTACTACTGTCAGTTTACAAAATGAGGATCATCCACTTGCCAATAGCTTAGGAATTCGAAAGATTAACAATACATCATAAAGAACTCTCCTTAGCTTGGATAGAGTGCCAAAACAATACAACTCTTCAATGATCAAGATTCTAATTCTGGTTTATCACAAATCTGCACTTTAAATTGAAAAACCAGCAACCTATGAATTTACTCATATGCTCATAACTCTCTCATTTCTCACCCAAATGATCTCAAATCTGATGCAATAGACCCTCAAAATGATGGCGCCTAACTTAGTAATAAGAAATGGCATCTAAAAATGGTTATTAATTACTGACACGAATCCTAATGCACTCCAGAAAGTACGGCTTTCAAGGAATGACGGATTTGCATTATAAAATCATAAGCTTCGTATTAAAATCTGCAAATATTCATGAAAGGGCGCCTTACCAATAAGATGCAATGACACAATACCCAGAATGAGATTATTTTTGTTTTCTGATTTACGAGTGAAACTACAGATTCAGCCTTGTTATCAGCAACTCCAGAAAATGACATAAAATGCAATAAATTGAACTTCTAATGGCAAAACAACACTACAATGCAAACCTCACTACAACTCACTCAAAATAAGCAATCCTCTCCACTAGGTGCTATCTCTCAAGCACGAAGTCGAGCCAAGGCTAGGAGGCATTCATTCCTCGAAGCAATCCAGCAACCATTTTGGCAGCATAACAATAGCATAGACAAAAGATGATCAAATGAGAACCCAAGGCTGTCTTTTATAAGCTTCTGTGGACCTTCCTTGAAACCCTAACTTCTTTTCCAAAGTCAAAACCCTAATCCCAAGAAATGGCGTCCTTTTCCAAGCATCTTTAATTTTGACTTCATTAAATTTCTCACTTAAATAAATGCGTCCTCCTTAAGGCTTAGTTTTGACTTGATAAATTCCATATAATTTTAATATAACCTCAATGATGGCGCCACCCTTCAAGTCCACCTTTTAAAATAGCATTAAGTTATTTGACTAGGCCAAGGTGATAAAATAACATTTAAATTATAATGTTATTTTTAAGTGAAATGAGCTCAACTCTCCAAAACTGCATTCTGAAGCCCAAAACTGAATACGCCACTTGAGACAACTGAAGGGGAAAGTCAACTACCTGAGACCAACCTGTATACTGCCAAAAATAGAATTTACTAAAAATAGTAAATTCCAGAAAATGCTCTGAAAGCCGAAATGATCATACCACTGCGAAGCTCTCTGAAAACCCAGAAAGAATCCGCCATCAGATCCACCAACTCCGAGCAAAGACATCCCCAGAAATAGGAAACCCTAATTTTACCTTCTGACTAGCCTTCGGGTTTCCTGAAAAAGTCCAACGGTCACTGGAAATATCAGGTTTGAGAAGGGGTCATTACAGGTGCCTTCCCTGGATGTAATTGAAATGTTGCAATTCGTACCTCTTCCATTGATATTCCCCAAGCATTTTATTATCTTCTTCAGTGACAATATTTGGAATACAATCAAGCAGAGCTTTGTTCGTATAGTCCATAGTACTTTGTTCAGACCCCAAGATGCCTTCGAAGAAGGCAATTGCAGCTTCTTCTATTTCAGCCTTTTTTGTGAGGGTGCCTCCATCTGCCTTGTTTATTTGCTCAATTTTGTTATAGGCTCTTTTACCTTTGGAAGTGGCGTGGAAATATTTCATGTTGTTGTCCCCTTCCATCAACCACATTTCTCTTGCTTTTTCTTTCCAAAAGATTTCTTCTCTTTTTAACAATTCTGCATGGTATTGCTTGAGTTGTTTTTCCTTCTGAAAGTCTGCCTGAAACATTCCAAATTTGATTACTTTTTCATTAAACTCTTCTAATTCTTTTTCCACTTTCACTTTTTCTTGGAAAATGTTCGTGAAGATGACCTATTCCAATTTTTTAGTTTTCCTTTAATGTGTTGTAATTTTTTCATGAAGACAAAGTTGGTGTACCTCTGATGTCGTTCTCTTTCCACCATGTTTCAATTAGTGATGTCAAATTTTCCTCCCTCCACCACATAGTCTCAAATTTAAAATAGGATTTTGATGGTGGCTGGTCCTTTTTAATTTCAATCTGGACTGGAAAATGATCGGACACAGAGATGGGTAACATCTTGGCCACAAGTTTTGTAGTGTTCTCTAGCCATTTTGCATCTATCCAACTTTTCAGTGATGTTGGTGAACCCATCTTTGTGGTTTGTCCATGTGTAGGTACCATTAGAAGTATGGCAGTCCACCACTCGAGTCTCCTCCACAAAGTCTCTGAAGTCTTGCATAGTCCTATTCACACTACTGAGCCCACCATTCTTTTTAGAGAGATCCAAGATTGCATTGAAATCACCTCCCATTAAGAAGTAACGATCATTATTTCTCCTAATGCTTTTGCTGATTGCTTCCCATGTCTCCCTTTTGTCCTTAGTTTTTGTTGGCCCGTAGACATTATATAAGGAAAACTCCAAGCCCGTAACAAAATCTTTGACTTTGCACTCCATCCAATTGTCTTGAGCTGGTATTTGTTCTATTGTAAGATTTGTTTTTTTCCAAAGAACAACTAGTCCTCCAGCCACTCCAGTGGCCTCATGGAATAAACCCTCCTAGTTCTTGCAATAGTTCAAAAAATTTCTTGCCTCTTTTTGCTTGAGTTTAGTTTCTTGTAACAAAACTATATCAGTTTCCATCCTTTCTAGGTGACGCTTGACTAAGCGCCGCTTGTCAAGGGCATTTAGGCCCCTGACATTCCAGGTGGAGATCTTCATTGCTATCCAAGGGAGGTGTTAGCTCCCTTGGATATCAGAAAACATGAGATGTTTTTTAAGCCTTTCTCTGCTGCTTCTTCCTCCCTTTTTTGCTTATTTGTCTTCCTACCCTTACCTCTCTTTGCTTTGCCCAGTGCTTTTGCTGCGGTCTGACTTATACATCTAGGGTCAATAACCCCAAGTTCGTCTAGATCTAATGTTTCTTCTTCCTCTTCTAGTTCTTCAAAATCTGATTCCCTTCTGTCACAGTTTGAGAGTGATTTCGGGGTACTTGCTGTATTCTCCAGAGCCTCCTCCACTACTTTTACATAACTATTTGGTGATGCGTTGGTTTTATTTGAATCCAGAGATGCTTCCTTAAACTTTCCCACGTCCTTGGCTCTGTCTTCATATAGCATTGTGGTACATTCTGCCTTGCCATTGTTATCCATCTTATTGAATTCTGCCTCCTGTATCTGAATTTTGTCTGGGCTTGGGGAGTGAGCAAAGGTTGTGTTTTTGCTCTTGATCTTAGGTCTCCACACCAATTTCTGTTTTGATGTTGTTTGTATTATTTTGCCATAAAAAGCTTGGCCTGTTTTTATCATACTTGTTTTGTTGACCAATCCTATGCTTGTAGTTTGAGCAGATGCTTGGTTCCTGCCTCTAGACGTCTGTTTCTGTAAATGTAATCAAATCTTTCCTAAAATTGGGATCCTAATACCTAAGGGAAAAGACTAAGTTCAAATTTCTGAGTAATACAATTATAAGTTTAAAATGAAATTTCCAGAATTTCTTCTAACTGCGATTTCTAGATTTTCTTCTAACTTCGATTTCCAGATTTTAGATTAAATGTGAATGTGCTGATTGCAGAACATTATCTGATTTCTATGTTTGCATATCAATGAATGAACTCCTATATGTAAGAGGAGAGACCCGCCTCCAAGGGATGCATCCCTTGAGAGGACGTGTCTCCATGTGTGGAGACACGTCCGCTCAAGGGACGTGTCCCTTTGCTCGCGGGTAGACTACAGTCTAATGCTTATTGTTATGTATGTATTAACACATACGCATCCTTCTACATGCTGGCGGGTGACATTAAGAGGATTCCGATTTCAAACCAATGCAGAATATAAAATCACGGGAATAATCGAATTTATATGAATGCTCATAATTTCGATTTAAATGTTTCCTTTAGAAATATCATATAATCTGAGTGAAGCTATTATCCATTAACACTCCCTCTTAGCTAGGGAAGATGTTTCAAGTCAAATAAGTCAATATATCACCTTCACATGTGATATGACATGTTTTCTCAAAGTTGTCAAGTCACATGACATTCTTCATAACACATTTTCATCATTTCTCCACTCCCTCTTTAACTAGGAAGAATAATTTCCAAAAGTGATATCACCTAACTCGTGATATCAAAAGATATGATATGCTTCTGAAAGTGTCAAGTCACATGACATTCTTCATACATATCTTCATTATGGTATGTGCACTGACATCAAGTCACATGATGTCTACAATAGATCATGGCATATCCACGGATATAATCATCCACCATGATCATCTCTTATGGGTCACAATGACCTTCAGATATCAAGTCTCATGATATCCATCAAGGTGTCTAAGAGATACTATCATGACATGTCTATAGATATCAAGCCATATGATATCTATTATGATAGTTTTATCATTGTAGAGTCGTCACTTTACAATGTCAAATACAAGTGTTCATTATCAGAAAGATCGTCACCTTTCGATAATGTACACAGGAGGGGTAGGCCCATAAAGTCATGGAGTCACACACATGACACAAGAGTTTACACATTAAACATCTTTATATATTAGTACAATTTATAAACAATTTGTATTTCAAACATAAATAACAAATTACATTTCAACCATACCAAGTTTCTTCCTGAAGTGCTCTACCTTGATCCAGGAGAGAGGTTTGGTGAGAATGTTTGCAGTTTGATCATTTGTACTATTATACTCCAACTGAATCACTTTCCTTTCCACCATATCTCTCACATAATGATAGGGGATCTCAATGTGTTTAGATTTGTCATGAAAGACAGGATTCATAGAGAGCTTTATACAACTTTGATTATCACAATGAATAATCGTAGGATTCAAGGGCTCACCAAAGAGTCCCACAATCAATTTACGAAGCCATATTGCTTCTCTTGCACCCATTGAGGCTACAATATATTCAGTTTCTGTTGAGCTCTGTGCAACCGACGATTGTTTTCTACAGATCCAGGAGATCATAGCCGATCCCAAACTAAAACAACATCCTGATGTGCTTTTTCGATCAGTTACACTTCCAGCCCAATATGAATCTGAGTACCCATGTAGATCTAATGGATCATTCTTGTAATGAAGCCCATATCCAACGGTGCCTTGAAGATATCTAAAGATATGTAATGACCCCTTCTCAAACCTGATATTTCCAGTGACCGTTGGCCTTTTTCAGGAAACCCGAAGGCTAGTCGGAAGGTAAAATTAGGGTTTCCTATTTCTGGGGATGTCTTTGCTCGGAGTTGGTGGATCTGATGGCGGATTCTTTCTGGGTTTTCGGAGAGCTTCGCAGGGGTATGATCATTTCGACTTTCAGAGCATTTTCTGGAATTTACTATTTTTAGTAAATTCTATTTTTGGCAGTATACAGATTGGTCTCAGGTAGTTGACTTTCCCCTTCAGTTGTCTCAAGTGGCGTATTTAGTTTTGGGCTTCAGAATGCAGTTTTGGAGAGTTGAGCTCATTTCACTTAAAAATAACATTATAATTTAAATGTTATTTTATCACCTTGGCCTAGTCAAATAACTTAATGTTATTTTAAAAGGTGGACTTGAAGGGTGGCGCCATCATTGAGGTTATATTAAAATTATATTGAATTTATCAAGTCAAAACTAAGCCTTAAGGAGGACGCATTTATTTAAGTGAGAAATTTAATGAAGTCAAAATTAAAGATGCTTGGAAAAGGACGCCATTTCTTGGGATTAGGGTTTTGACTTTGGAAAAGAAGTTAGGGTTTCAAGGAAGGTCCACAGAAGCTTATAAAAGACAGCCTTGGGTTCTCATTTGATCATCTTTTGTCTATGCTATTGTTATGCTGCCAAAATGGTTGCTGGATTGCTTCGAGGAATGAATGCCTCCTAGCCTTGGCTCGACTTCGTGCTTGAGAGATAGCACCTAGTGGAGAGGATTGCTTATTTTGAGTGAGTTGTAGTGAGGTTTGCATTGTAGTGTTGTTTTGCCATTAGAAGTTCAGTTTATTGCATTTTATGTCATTTTCTGGAGTTGCTGATAACAAGGCTGAATCTGTAGTTTCACTCGTAAATCAAAAAACAAAAATAATCTCATTCTGGGTATTGTGTCATTGCATCTTATTGGTAAGGGCGCCCTTTCATGAATATTTGCAGATTTTAATACGAAGCTTATGATTTTATAATGCAAATCCGTCATTCCTTGAAAGCCGTACTTTCTGGAGTGCATTAGGATTCGTGTCAGTAATTAATAACCATTTTTAGATGCCATTTCTTATTACTAAGTTAGGCGCCATCATTTTGAGGGTCTATTGCATCAGATTTGAGATCATTTGGGTGAGAAATGAGAGAGTTATGAGCATATGAGTAAATTCATAGGTTGCTGGTTTTTCAATTTAAAGTGCAGATTTGTGATAAACCAGAATTAGAATCTTGATCATTGAAGAGTTGTATTGTTTTGGCACTCTATCCAAGCTAAGGAGAGTTCTTTATGATGTATTGTTAATCTTTCGAATTCCTAAGCTATTGGCAGGCGGATGATCCTCATTTTGTAAACTGACAGTAGTACTGGCAGTCATTTTCAAATCTGATTTGTAATGCTCTCTTTCATTATGAAGTTGTTTTGTAATAGATACATCTCCGCCCTATGGTAGCTACTTTCCCACTCTGGGTTAGCAAGCACATTCTGGGTGTTGAGTACTTTCAGCTTTTCAGTATTTCTTTCAAGCATTGTACTCTGTAACACTCCGCCATATGGTCGCCCCTCACTCCATACTTTGGGTAGCACATACTTGGTGTCGAGTTCCTTTCAGCACTTAGTGTAGAAGATCCTCTGACCATATGCTCGCCATCATCGGCGCCATTCTTGGTTAGAGTTCCTGCATAAGCAATTTGATTTAGATCCTCTGACCAATGCTCACACCTTGCCCACATCGGGATCCTGGTGTACATTCTGGTTAGAGTTGCTTCAGCACGTTTTGGGTTTAGCTGCTAACCTTAACGGGTGCATTTGTTTCTAATTTGTAATTTGAAAAACGAAAAAATTGGCTCGGAATATTTCAGTGGTATCAGAGCCAAGATCTTGCCATCCTGTGAACAATCCGTCTATGAGTGACAGAGAAAAGAGGTACTTTGCAAGAGAAGACAAGAAGGTTGGAAAACAGTTCCAGCTTTATCAACCTCCAGAAGGTCAGACAGCTTCAGGAATCTTGAGGGCTCATTGGGAGTCTTCTCAGGAAACAGACATGGCAGAAGGTGAGAGGTCAGTTGGGGGTAACGAGAGGATTACCAACAACAGAGATGACAGTGGGAAAGGGAGAGATGGGAGAGAAAGATCCATGAGTCCAGGAAAGAGATTTGAAAGAAAGATGGATGCCTTGATGGACATGGTATCTCTCATGATGGGGAAAGTGGGCCAGAACACCACTCCACAGAACAACTCAGGGCATAGAGGGGAGCATAGTGCTTCCAACCAGCATGATGAGCATGCAGCTCGGACGGTGTCAAACAACACTTACATTTCCTCCAGGCCATTCAAACCCACCTTTTTGGCACCTGTAAACAATCAGCCAGATCCTGAAGAGAATGCTTCATTCGTGGAGCAGTTGAGACTGGGTCGTGCAGAGTATGATTCTCTACCTGCCGACATCAGGATGGATATGTCCTATAATGATTTCATGGATCATAAAAGGAAAAACAAAGGACAAGGGAGACACTATGATCAAAGAAGACCATCAAATCAAGGAGACTTGTACCAAGCTGTCAACAAGGTGACACTTCCACACTTTGACGGGAGTGATTCCAGTTCAGCCCGAGCTTGGATTCAGAAGCTGGATAACTATCTAGCTCTCAGACCTATGGCAGAAGAAGAAGCGATCAAGTTCGCTACGCTACACCTTGATGGGGTGGCGCACGAGTGGTGGTACCATGGCTTAATTACTCTGGGTCATCGGTCTATCACAACTTATGAGGAGTTCACTACCAGGCTCATCGAGAGATTTGAAAAGAAGGATCCTGAAATTCATTTCAGAGAGCTTGCACAATTGAGACAGTATGGCACAGTTGATGCCTACATTGCTGAGTTTCAGAGACTCTCAGTCATGGTGACTGGAATCACGGAGAGAAGACTGGTGATCCTCTTCAGTGAAGGTTTGACAGAACCGCTCAAGGGTTGGATTAAAGCCTTTGATCCACCAACCCTGCAAGAGGCCATGAAGAAGGCAAGAAACATGGAGTGGGCTGCTCCTAAGGCGAAGTTTCAATCTAACTCCCCCTTTCAGAAAAGGGATAAAGGGAAAAGACCTCAGCATAGACCTCCTTTGCGACCTCAGCATAAGGAGTTCAAACATCATAATCCTCATGTCACCAGATTGGATCCTGAAACCCTGAATGAGCTCAGAAGAAAAGGGTTGTGTTTCCGGTGCAGGGAAAAATGGTCTCAGGATCATGTTTGCCCTAAGGGAGTTAAATTCAATCAGATTGAGTACTATTCTGCTGGTGAAAGTAGTTCTGATTTTTCCGACCAGCAATCTGATTTTGAGGAGAGTGAAGTAGAAGGAGCTCCAGAAGAGTCCGGAGATGAGAAGGAAAGTGGAGGAGTCTTGGCTCAGCTTTCGAGTTTCCAAAGAAACGAATCATTCAAGGTTCGAGGGATGGTCAAAGGGCAGCGAATCGTTGCCTTGATCGACACTGGAGCAACACATAACTTCATTGATGAAGTTGTGGTAGCAAAGAAGGGGCTGCAAACTGAGGAGTTTGAAGGGTTCAAGGTCATGGTTGCCGATGGTTTCCATATTACATGCACAAAGAAAATCTCGAACATGACCATGCAATTGGGAAATTACGAAGTCAAGGATGACTTCTATGTAGTCCACATTGGGGATACTGATGCCGTCCTAGGCATTCAATGGCTGCGTTCTCTTGGGGAGATCTCCTTGAATCTGCAGACTATGGAGCTGAAGTTTCAGTCTGATGGGAAGAAGATAGTGCTCAGAGGAATGTCTAATGGGGGCCCTCGGGTTGTGTCATTCAAAAGAATGGCAAGGCTGATACGTCACGATCAAGCTGAGTGGGTTGCCGAATGCATGATCCTTCCTGATAGTCCTGTAGAGACTAAACGTGACCAACCTCCTGATATTCAGTCCCTACTCACGAAGAAGAGCAAAGTCTTTGCAGATTTGCCTTCTGGACCACCACCTGAACGGGGTTCAGAACATATCATTGAGCTCAAGGAAGGAGCTAAACCGGTGATTACAACTCCATACCGGTACCCGAAGAGGCAAAAGGATGAAATCGAGAAGAATATTCAAGAACTCTTGGAGATGGGTTTCATTCGCCCAAGCAAGAGCCCCTTTGCATCTGCAGTGGTCCTGGTGAAGAAGAAGGATGGTACCATGCGCATGTGCGTGGACTATCGTGCTCTGAATCAGAGCACCATCAAAAACCGATACCCCATCCCCAGAATAGATGAGCTCATTGATGAGTTACATGGGGCCAAGTTCTTCTCAAAGATCGACTTGAGATCGGGTTACCATCAGATTCGAATGAGGGGATCTGATGTGGAGAAGACAGCTTTCAGATGTCACTATGGCCATTTCGAATTCTTAGTCATGCCATTTGGGTTGACTAACGCTCCGGCTACCTTTCAGTCTTGCATGAACCGTGTTTTTCAGAATCAGTTAAGGAGGTTTGTGTTGATATTTTTTGATGACATTCTGATTTACAGTAAGACTTGGGAAGATCATCTCAAGCACTTGGAGGAAGTGCTTAGTATCTTGGAATCTGAGAGTTTGTTCGCAAAAGCTTCCAAATGTGAATTTGGAATGGAGGAGTTGTTATACCTTGGCCACATAATCAGTGCTGAGGGAGTAAAGGTGGATCCGGAAAAGATCAAAGCAGTAGTTGATTGGCCACCACCTGAGAATTTAACTCAGTTGAAAGGATTTCTGGGTCTTTGTGGTTTCTATCGGAGATTCGTAAAGGGGTATTCACAGAATGCTGCTCCTCTTACTGATCTCACCAAGAAGGGAGCCTTTGTTTGGTCAGAAAAGGCTCAAATTGTTTTTGACAAGTTCAAAAAGATCATGAGCTCGTGTCCAGTCTTAGCTATTCCGGATTTCTCCAAGCCATTCGAGCTGCAATGTGATGCATCAGGTGAAGGAGTTGGGGCTGTCCTGATGCAAGGCAAACACCCTATAGTGTTTGAGAGCAGAAAATTACGGGTGTCGAAAGGACATATTCAATTTATGACAAAGAAATGCTTGCCATTATGCATGCATTAGCCAAGTTTAGGCAGTACTTGGTGGGGAACAAATTCGTGGTTAAGACTGACCACAATAGCCTCAAGCATTTCATGCACCAGAAGGACCTAAATGAGAGGCAACAGAAATGGGTGAGTAAGCTTCAAGCTTACGACTTTGACATTGAATATGTCAAAGGAAAAAATAATATCGTGGCTGATGCTCTGTCCAGAAGACCTCATCTTAGCTCATTGTGTGAGCTTACTGCAGATTGGAGAGACATGTTGCTTGCTGATTATGCCAAAAATCAGTTTGCAACCAGCATTCTTGAGGGTACTTTTCATGATGAAAGGTACAAGGTGATTGAGGGATTGATCCATTATAAGGGAAGAATCTTCCTGGTGGCTGATTCTAAGCTGAAGAAGAAGATCCTTTTGACTTTTCATGATATTCCAGTTGCTGGTCACCAAGGTTTTTTCAAGACATATAGGCAGATCCGAGAAAGATTTTCTTGGAAAGGGTTGAAAGGTGAAGTACAACGCTACATTCAGGAGTGTCCGGTTTGTCAAGTGAATAAGAATGAGCATACATTACCGGCCGGTTTGCTGCAACCACTCCCTATTCCCAATCAAAAATGGGAAAGTATCTCGATGGATTTCATCACCGGGTTGCCCAAGGCCCAAGGGAAGGATTGTATTTATGTAGTGGTGGATAGGCTAACCAAATTTGCTCATTTCTTCGCCATTACTAGCACTTTCTCTGCAGCACAAGTGGCAGATCTGTTTTTTCGAGAAGTGTTTAGGCTGCATGGGTTGCCAAAGAACATTGTAAGTGATAGGGACAGCAAGTTCCTAAGTACCTTTTGGCAAGAAATCTTCAGAATGAGTGGTACTGTGCTCACTCCAAGCACTAGTTACCATCCCCAAACAGATGGTCAAACTGAAATAGTGAACAAGTGGTTGGAGGGCTACTTGAGAAACTATGTGTCAGAACAACAAAGAGCTTGGGTCAAGTGGCTGCATATAGGCGAGTATTGCTACAATTCGTCCTTCCATATGTCGATTAAGATGTCTCCTTTCTTGGCACTTTATGGGTATGAAGCACCTAGTTTTGCAGATTTGGTGTTTGGTGACAGCAAAGCACCCCTAGCCAAGGATTTGTTGCAGCATAGTCAAGACATAATGAAATCCTTGAAGGATAATTTGCAGATTGCACAAAATCAGCAGAAGTTGTATGCTGATCAGAAGCGTGTTGAGCGTTCTTTCGAGGTTGGGGATATGGTCTATCTTCGATTACAACCTTATAGACAGTCTACTCTCAAGAAGAGTGGAGCTGAGAAGCTCAAACCTCGCTTCTATGGGCCATTCAGGGTCATCAAAAAAGTTGGGGCAGTAGCTTATGAATTAGAGCTACCTTCTGATAGCAGAGTGCATAACGTCTTCCACGTGTCTCGCCTCAAGAAGGCACTTGGACATAATGTGGTTGCTTCATCACAGTTGCCACCTTTGGATGAAGAGGGACAGTTGGTTCTAATTCCAGAGGAGATACTTGAATTCAGAGAACGTTCTTTGAGGAAAAGAACCATCAGAGAATACCTGGTGAAGTGGAAGAACCTGCCTATGGAGGATGCGACTTGGGAAAGTGATGAGATTTTGCAGCATCCTGGCTTGCGATTGCTTGAGGACAAGCAATCTTGGGGAGGGCGGACTGTAATGACCCCTTCTCAAACCTGATATTTCCAGTGACCGTTGGCCTTTTTCAGGAAACCCGAAGGCTAGTCGGAAGGTAAAATTAGGGTTTCCTATTTCTGGGGATGTCTTTGCTCGGAGTTGGTGGATCTGATGGCGGATTCTTTCTGGGTTTTCAGAGAGCTTCGCAGTGGTATGATCATTTCGGCATTCAGAGCATTTTCTGGAATTTACTATTTTTAGTAAATTCTATTTTTGGCAGTATACAGGTTGGTCTCAGGTAGTTGACTTTCCCCTTCAGTTGTCTCAAGTGGCGTATTCAGTTTCGGGCTTCAGAATGCAGTTTTGGAGAGTTGAGCTCATTTCACTTAAAAATAACATTATAATTTAAATGTTATTTTATCACCTTGGCCTAGTCAAATAACTTAATGTTATTTTAAAAGGTGGACTTGAAGGGTGGCGCCATCATTGAGGTTATATTAAAATTATATTGAATTTATCAAGTCAAAACTAAGCCTTAAGGAGGACGCATTTATTTAAGTGAGAAATTTAATGAAGTCAAAATTAAAGATGCTTGGAAAAGGACGCCATTTCTTGGGATTAGGGTTTTGACTTTGGAAAAGAAGTTAGGGTTTCAAGGAAGGTCCACAGAAGCTTATAAAAGGCAGCCTTGGGTTCTCATTTGATGATCTTTTGTCTATGCTATTGTTATGCTGCCAAAATGGTTGCTGGATTGCTTCGAGGAATGAATGCCTCCTAGCCTTGGCTCGACTTCGTGCTTGAGAGATAGCACCTAGTGGAGAGGATTGCTTATTTTGAGTGAGTTGTAGTGAGGTTTGCATTGTAGTGTTGTTTTGCCATTAGAAGTTCAGTTTATTGCATTTTATGTCATTTTCTGGAGTTGCTGATAACAAGGCTGAATCTGTAGTTTCACTCGTAAATCAAAAAACAAAAATAATCTCATTTTGGGTATTGTGTCATTGCATCTTATTGGTAAGGGCGCCCTTTCATGAATATTTGCAGATTTTAATACGAAGCTTATGATTTTATAATGCAAATCCGTCATTCCTTGAAAGCCGTACTTTTTGGAGTGCATTAGGATTCGTGTCAGTAATTAATAACCATTTTTAGATGCCATTTCTTATTACTAAGTTAGGCGCCATCATTTTGAGGGTCTATTGCATCAGATTTGAGATCATTTGGGTGAGAAATGAGAGAGTTATGAGCATATGAGTAAATTCATAGGTTGCTGGTTTTTCAATTTAAAGTGCAGATTTGTGATAAACCAGAATTAGAATCTTGATCATTGAAGAGTTGTATTGTTTTGGCACTCTATCCAAGCTAAGGAGAGTTCTTTATGATGTATTGTTAATCTTTCGAATTCCTAAGGTATTGGCAGGCGGATGATCCTCATTTTGTAAACTGACAGTAGGACTGACAGTCATTTTCAAATCTGATTTGTAATGCTCTCTTTCATTATGAAGTTGTTTTGTAATAGATACATCTCCGCCCTATGGTAGCTACTTTCCCACTCTGGGTTAGCAAGCACATTCTGGGTGTTGAGTACTTTCAGCTTTTCAGTATTTCTTTCAAGCATTGTACTCTGTAACACTCCGCCATATGGTCGCCCCTCAGTCCATACTAGATTGGGTAGCACATACTTGGTGTCGAGTTTCCTTTCAGCACTTAGTGTAGAAGATCCTCTGACCATATGCTCGCCATCATCGGCGCCATTCTTGGTTAGAGTTCATGCATAAGCAATTTGATTTAGATCCTCTGACCAATGCTCACACCTTGCCCACATCGGGATCCTAGTGTACATTCTGGTTAGAGTTGCTTCAACACGTTTTGGGTTTAGCTGCTAACCTTAACGGGTGCATTTGTTTCTAATTTGTAATTTGAAAAACAAAAAAATTGGCTCGGAATATTTCAAGATATGTTTTACAGCCATCAAGTGAATTTCCTTGGGTTCACACATGAACTGGCTGAGTGCATTTACAGCACAACAAATATCAGGTCTAGTGTTAACCAGATACATCAAGGATCCAATCATCTGTCTGTAAAGGGTCGGATCTGCACATTTGGATTCTGCTGCTGCTTCTTTCAATTTGTGAAGGTTGGTTTCCATGGGTGTGGACATCGGTCTACAGTCCAACATTCCAAATCTTTTCAGAATGTCAATAGTATACTTCCCTTGATTTAGTATGATACCTTATGATTTCTGCCATACTTCCAAACCGAGGAAGTAGTGAAGAATACCCAAGTCTTTCATGTCAAATTCAGAGATTAGATCTTGTTTCCCTTGAGTAATGAGGTGATCTTCCCCTGTTATTAGTAGGTCATCAACATATAAATAATTATAAGCATATCACCTTTGATTACCTTGAAGTATAGATTGGAGTCAGCATCATTCTTGGAAAATCCTAATCCCAAGAGATAGCTGTCAATTCTTTCATACCAGACCCTGGGAGCCTGTTTAAGTCCATAGAGAGCTTTCTTGAGCCTGCACACATGTGAGTTAGATTTATGTATCACAAATCCTTCAGGCTGTTCCAGGTAGACTTCCTCTTCAATGGTTCCATTCAGGAAGGCAGTTTTCACATCCATTTGGTGGACCTTCCAACCTTTAGCTGCTGCAATGGCTAACACTGTTCTTACTGATGTATAGCGGGCAACAGGTGCAAATGTTTCTTCGTAATCAATGCCTTCCTTTTGAGAGAAGCCCCTAGCCACGAAACGTGCTTTATGTTTTTCTATACTGCCATCAGCAGCATGCTTGATTTTAAGAGCCATTTAGAAACGACAACAAATTTCTCTTTTGGTCTGGGCATTATGTCCCATACATCATTCTTTAGGATGGATTGATATTCCTCCGTCATTGCATCCTTCCAAGCTTGATGTCGGAAGACTTTCTCCCTGAATGATCCTTTAGGTGCTGCATGATCCTCTGCTTCTTTGATCATCTTCCTTGCCCAAAGTGGTCTCTTTCTGCCAATGTCATTTGTGTCCTCATTTGAAGTGGTAGGAGATTTAAGTGGCATTTCCTCAGAATGCTCCCTCTGAATCTCAAGAGCAGGTTCCATTTCAGGTATCCTAGGGAAATAGATCTCTGTCTTACTTGAACTTTATGACCTTTTGAATGGTTTTAATGTTTAGGTCAAACAACTTGTGAACTCCCTCTTAATTCCAGCACTCATGCAGAGTTCCTTAAGATGTAGGTTTCTATTATACACTTTTAAGGTTTATTTTCTTTTCTAAGACACAACTTTTACAAGTTCCTCCATGGGATGGTTTTTTTTTTTGTTAAATAGTTGAGTTTTAGACCATGCTTAGAGTTTTCCCATCCATAAGGGTAACTCTAAGTCCATTTGTCCTTTTAGAACACAAGGTCTTCAGATTCATGATCTGAGTTTGTCTTTCCTACTTTGGCAAAGGATGCTTGTTGTTTAGATCTGTCAGGGCACTTCATTGCATAGTGACCATATTGATCACATCTAAAGCATTGTACTTGAGAGATGTCTTTCCTTTTAAAAGATTCCTTTCCATTGGAATTTCTCTTTCTTTTAAAATATCCTTTCTTGTAGGAGTTTTTCTTGTTCCTTTTATTAGACGTTGTGTTGAGTACATGAATTTCTTCATCTATGTTCTTTTGTTTATTTTCCTTAGAGGAGAGTCTTGTTTCTTCTTGAAGGCAGTCAGTTCTTAGCCTATCAAATTTAGGGAGTTTAGATCTCGCACTTACTCCTTGAACAAATGACTCCCATGAGTTTGGTAGGCCTCCTAGTGCAATTAGGGTTAACTCTTTGTTGTCAATCTGATATCCAATTGTGGATAATTGATCCCTAAGTTCAATAATCCTCATGAAGTATGCATTAATGGACTCCCCTTTATTCATTTGGGCATTGTTGATTTTTCGTTTTAATGCTAAAGTCCTACAGGTGTTGTTGATCTCATAAGTACTCTCAAGAGATTTGTACATAAGGTACGTAGTTTCATGTTTTGCTAAGATAGGCACTATATGATCCCTTATTGCATCTACAAGGATTTTCATGGCCCTTTCATTGCTTTCAATCCATTGACTTTTCTTAGGTTCAGACTCAGGTTCCCTTTTATTTTCTCTCACAAGTGAGTCTAGTTTATTCTCTTTTAGGATCATCATGATTCTAAATTTCCATGATGTAAAGTTATCTGCTCCTGCAAGACGATCTTCAAATCTGATCATAGTTGACATTATGAAGAATGTGAATTCGATTTTAAAAATACGAATTTCTTTTGAGCAATCTGATTTTAGATTTGATTTGGATTCGCACAACGTGGCTCTGATACCATGTAAATGTAATCATATCTTTCCTAAAATTGGGATCCTAATACCTAAGGGCAAAGACTAAGTTCGAATTTCTGAGTAATACAATTATAAGTTTAAAATGAAATTTCCAGAATTTCTTCTAACTGCGATTTCCAAATTTTCTTCTAACTTTGATTTCCAGATTTTAGATTAAATGTGAATGTCCTGATTGCAGAACACTATCTAATTTCTATGTTTGCATATCAATGAATGAACTCCTATATGTAAGAGGAGAGACCCGCCTCCAAGGGATGCGTCCCTTTGCTCGCGGGCAGACTATAGTCTAATGCTTATTGTTATGTATGTATTAACACATACACATCCTTCTACATGCTGGCGGGTGACATTAAGAGGATTCCGATTTCAAACAAATGCAGAATATAAAATCACGGGAATAATCGAATTTATATGAATGCTCATAATTTCGATTTAAATGTTTCCTTTAGAAATATCATACAATCTAACTGAAGCTATTATCCATTAACAGTTTCTGAGTGTGTTTCATTCTTTCCTTCTTCTTAAGGTTCTTCTCCTGGAGATCTATCTTGCAATCCTGCTCTTTATGATTCTTGCTACAACATTTGAGGCAAAAACTCTTGTTTTCTTCAATCTCGACTACTTGAAGCCAGTGATCCCCTTCTACACATAGCATTATTTTCTCTAGGATCCTACTGATTGCAGCAATTTTAGTTCTGGCATAAAGATAGGAGACATTGTTGACTACTTTTGTATCAATGTCTATTAGGGTCCCCAAAGACCTACCAATCTTCTCCAGGCACTCTTTCGCCCAGTATTCCATGGGCAGGTTGCAAAGATGGATCCAAAGCGGTTGGTTGTAGGGGTCCATTTTGAGAGGGTTAAAATTATGTTGCCATTTCTGCATATACAACGGATGGCCATTCATCTCCCACAAACCCCCTTCTAAGATCTTATCTCTTCCTTCTAATGATACAAAAACCACGATGAAAAAACCCTTCGGAAGAAAATTTATAAGTTGTTGTGTTTTCCATGCTTTTTCGACCCATTCCCTGATCTTGCTTCTTTCAACTCGAGGGCCTATGAATCGGCATATTACAGCCATTTCCTCTAACAACCCTATGTCTTCCCCTACTTCTTCCAATAAATCTATTGTTTGATAATTTTTGTGTTCAACTGCTTTGCATTGTTTGTTAATTTCCTTCTAGATAGGCTCTTTCTGTGCTTTATTTGGCTCAAGATCCTTCATTTTGCTATTTTGGAAATTTAGTTTTTTCGATTAATCACAGAATATTCTACCTTATTATCCAAATCTTGGCTATAAGATTTCTCGACAGGATGTGTTTTGGGCCCTAAAAATTCGCTTCTCGATTTCAGACATGCCTCCTGATTTTCTTCGATTCTTGAGTGCTTTCTGGGAGGTTTTAGCTTTTTAGTAGATTTTGTTCCTTCCGGTAATTTTTCCCTCGAAACATATTATGTTGCAGCCCTGAAGGATTCAAAATTGTGAGAAGGATTCGCGCTTTTGAAGTTCGCAATCGTCAATGATTTTTGGCAATTCTGGCTGAAATATTTTTGCAGGAGAACTATAGCCGCACGTCCTTGCCCTTAGATTTCAAAAGATATTAAGGTTTGGGCCTTGGTTGTTGACACTATAGGCAAGAAGCCCCACCAGTTCACCAAGGAGCCTCCCCTTAACACCAAGGTAAGCAAACTCCATTGTTGACACGGTAGAGAGCGACCTCGCGAGGTTTGAACCTTGGTTGTTGGCTCTACAGGCAAGAAGCCCTGCCATTTCACCAAAGGGTCGCCCCTATAGACCAAGTGCATATATTCTCCATACTAATGCTTATAGTCCAAAGTCATCAATGAAGGTCCTCTTCCATAATTCAAGCTCTGTATCTGAAGGCCAATTAAAACCAATGATCTCATTTATCTTTTCTCTGTACGGAGCATACTTTACCATGACTGAAGTTTATTCTTTATCAAAATATTCCAAGAAACTAATAATGAAAGATAGTTTCTCAAGGGCATCCTTTAGTATATTAATATCAACATTTTTACAAATGATTGTTGCTTGGGAAGCAATGGTCGTATCTATTTGGTCCTTCCAAACCTATAGAGGTTTTACCTTATCATAAGTATGTTGGATATCTGGCAATAGTGCCAAATCTACCTCTTCATATTTAGCCTTCAACTCTTTGATCTTCATCTCCAGTGGGGCAACATATCCCTAAAACTTCTGCTCTACAATCCCATTAACAAATTGGTAGGTTGGGATCACCCTCGGGTACATCTCTTGTTGCTGCTTGGCTCCAATCACCATGAATTTCAATTTCTCAGCCCTAGGAGTCCATTTATCCAATAGTGGCATAGCCAACTCCCTATCTCTTTAAAATAACTTTATTGCTTGCAACATCAAAGAGTAATTTGCATGAACACTATTTAATCTACTCTGAATCGTTTTGTTTAGATGTTTCAAAACAATATTAACAATCCTTGAATTGTTCTCAAACATAGTGTTCTCAATTTGCTTAAGCAATTTTTTGTATACCTCAATTTGTTGAAGTAGTTGTATCTTTGTAGGCTCATTAGATGGAGTCACACCCGAAGTGCTTGGTCCCTCAACTGAAAGTGGCTCCTGACCCAAATTATATGGCACAAATGCTAAAGATTTTTCAGGTGGAGGAGGCTGGGAATGTTCTATTGGAGAGGTAAAGGCAACATGACTCGAGCTAGCTTGTCCTTGAGATTTCAATGTCTCTACCTGTTGCTTCCAAAGTGCTAACTGGGTTTCTATTCGGCAACTCTTTGTTGACTCTTGTTGTAGTCATCAACAAGGTTATTATACTTGCTTCTGTGCATATCCCTATTCTTAGTAAGGTCTTCAACTGTTGCTCTAGTAAATTTGGCAACATTCACTGCCATATCTGCTGCCTCCAATGCTGGGGTATCAACAATTCTTCTCACCACCAATTGTCCACTAAAATCAGTTGAGTTGGCTCTGCAACAATTGGCTTCCTGGATCCCAAAGATAATGACCAAATGGCCAAGGCACCCCATTCCTCACTAAAGGCTGACCCCCTCAGTGCCATTGTAGCTTCCTCTTCAGTTTGGAACAGTGGCTTGTTGGCCCTTCTTATTGTGTCAAACACAACAACATCAACAATATCCCATTCTGGCAATAGCAACACTCCACTTTTTTGTACCAATTCCCGACCCACTTCTGCTGTCATGCTCTTGAATTCTTCCTTCATAGTCCTCATTACATTTGCTTGGATGACACCCTCAGGGAGTTCAAGATGCAAACTCCTTTCTTTAGCCACATTTTCGGCATACAATGAACCCCTAGCTCTCCAAGCAAAATCTCTAAATGCTCTTGTTTCAATAAAAGAATCATCCTTCATAAATTCTCTACATGCATCCATCCTCAAGTCATCTATATTATTTAGACCTCAGAGCTCATTTTTTCCAAGCCTAAGACTGCTTTCCCTAGCCCTTGGTGCAACTTCTCTATGGGGAGATGGCATTCCTTGCTACATATCTCCGGGGGTCACCATAATATCATCTTCATTAGTCTCGGGATAATCAACTACCCCTTCTACTTCAATCTTTTGTTTCTTAGATGGTGGCAACTCTGATGGAGAAGGACCTCTTGGAGGAGAGTCCACATCAATTACAACAAGTGGTACTTTCCTTGAAGGTGGTGGCATTGACTGTTTAGGCGAAGTAACTCTTGACCCCTCTGAGGTAGTAGGGGTTGGCAAGGTTCGTTGCCTAGTCATTTTTTATTTTCTCTTGGAATAGACTCTGATTTTTGGTGGGGGTTGATAAGAAGGCCTTTCCTCCAACTCTGTTTCATGATACTCATCAACAACCAATGATTTCCCTTTATCCTCTACCACACGTTCCTCTCTTAGTACACCTACCAAGCTTTCAAAGTTATCAAGGGAATATGTTACTCTATCGAATTCACCTTTGATGTTAGGCATGGGATCATAGGCAGGGTTTGTCTTCTTCTTCTCCATTAATTTGTTGACAGCCAGATACTTTGCTTTCCTTTCCTCCTGTACTTGCAAATGAAAAACATTCTTGATCACATCTTTAGGATAATAGAAGTTATGAATAAATGTACTAGTTCTCTTCTGTGCTTTTAAAGCAGCAATAAAGCTCTCAAGATCATGATTCCTTGGGTGCACTATATTCATTCCATATGGTGCAAGGAATTTTTCCAAGTCTTTCCATCCTCCCTTCGCCATTACAAAGTCTACAAAGGCTGCTCACTCGGGGAGGAATGAACCTTTCCTCTATATTTTTCTGGTAAGTGCGCCATTTGTGCAGCTCCTAGTTTCCTCATAACTTCAATGTACCCAATCCTCAATGGTACATCTCTAGATAGGGCATATGGGTTGACATCGGTGCCATAAACCTTGAAGATAGTTGTGTTGTAATATAGGATGATGTCTCCCCAATTGTGTGTCAAATCTAATTTAGATCTCCTCTTTATAGGCCTCAGGAAGTCATGTATTTCCTTAGTGATCCTTGGTGGGTCAAGAACTAGGAATATTCTCAACCTTGACCCAAAGACATTATGGAATATGAAATATACCGGACCAATTTTTTTCAATTTTTCCACAATTCAATTCACCCATTAATGTTATGAAAACTCAATCCAACTGAAAGGAACCCTTTCCTCTGATCAACCCAGATCCTAATGCAGGCAAGGTTGAGAGCATACTCGAAAGGGGATCATTAGCATAACTGAAGCTTGCTGAAAGTAACTGAAAGGAAATACAATCACTCAACCACTTATTCAGCGGGAGGACTGAAAGCGGAAGTACAATACTGAAAGAAAGATGCAACTCGACCACTTATTCAGTGGAAGCATGTTGACGGCTCAGCCGATCAACAAATGATGAGAATAATGCATTACATTAAGCAAATAGGCGGCAAGCCGGCCTCTTCCACTTGTTTAGTGGGTGATGCAATAATTGAAACTTGAGCTACAGACTTGATGAGACCAATCTCTTCCACAATCGTGGGAAATGGTAAGCAATCCAGAATGCTGATAGTACTATTGTCCAACTTACAATGTTATAGAAGAACCTGCCATCAAGATCAGATACGATGCTGCAAATAAATAGAGAGACTCTCCTAACATTATCTTGACTCCCCAAACTCAAATCCCAGCTCAGTGACCCATAGTTAACAATCTGATTAATGACATATCTGCATTGAAAATACAAATCAGCAACACAGAAAATTCGCCCAAATGCTACTATCTCACTCAAAACCCAACCAAACTTCATGAAACAAATTGGAAAAGCTTCTAATACTATTGGCGCCCAAGATGAAACCAAGAAAGCACCCCAAATAACTCATATTTATTTTGCACGGAATTTAATGCATTTCTAGAATGGTACGACCCTCAAGGAGGGGTGATTTTGCCTTATAAAAATAAATACTCAACATTAAAATGTGAAACTTGGAGGAAAGGGTCGCTCCAACTTGCCAATAACATTCATTAACTACCCACAACCAAAATAAAATCTCTCACAAACATCCAAGCAAAAACTCAGTTCAGCCACAGTTAAACCAGCAACTGTAAAATGGACTGAAATACAAGAACTCAATTGCAGATTACAAGACAACTCTAAAGCAACCTATTCTCAACTAGTTGCTATCTTTCAAGCAAGAAGTCAAGCCAGCTAGAAGGTGTGCATCCCTCGAGGCAACTCTAGCACCATTCCGACAACATAAAAATACTGAAGTCATAAGATAATGAACTCAAAAAACAACCTCTCCATATATAGCTTTTGAGAAGACTTTCTAGAAGCCTCTAGAAAAGTTTGCCCACTCCAAGATTCAAACAAAATTCAAATTCCATGTTGACTCTAATTCCTCCTCAATATTGGCGTCCCCTTTCATGAATGAAATATTAGATAAATAAAATAATTCTTTTGTCCTAAAGTTGGTGTCCACTTTAAGTAAATCAAGTTTTCAACTTTGGAAATATTAATCCTACCTCTTGATGAGGCGTCCACCCATGAAGACCACTTTTTAAAGACAACATCAAGTTATGTCACTAGGCCAAGGTCATAATATTAAAATATAACATTATTTGATTAAAAATGACGTGTCTCACCAGAAGAAGCAACCAATGGCCAAATTAAACACTGCTAACTGACTGCTCAAAGAGGAAAGCCAAAAGTACTAATACCAACAGGACCACCGCCAAAACTAGAATTTACTAAAAATAGTAAATTCAAGAAGTTGCTCAGAACAGCATGCTAGCCATATCGTTGTGAAGCTCTCAGAAAACCCAGAAAGAATCCCTAGTTAGAACCTTGGAAATCCAAGGGAAATCTTCTGAAAAAGCTAAACAACCTCTGCCAGATAAGAAAACCCTAATTTCCACATCCGAGTAGCCTACAGGTCTCAAAAATAGGCTAACAATCATCTCCAAGATCACTGTTGAGAGGGGGACATTACAGTCTGCCCTTCCCAAAATTGCTTGTCCACAAGCAACTGTAAACCAGGATGCTGCAAAATCTCCTCATTCTCCCAAGTGGCATCCTCTAATGGAAAATTCTTCCATTTCACCAGGTATTCCATGATTGTCCTTCTCCTCAAGGAACGTTCTTTGGAGTTGATAATCTCTTCAGGGACTAGCACCAACTGCCCCTCCTCATCCAAAGGGGGTAAATTAGACGAAACAACAATGTTATGTCCCAATGCCTTTTTGAGGTGAGACACATGAAAGACGTTGTGTACCTTGCTACTAGCCGATAATTCCAACTCATAGGTCATTGCTCCAATCCTTCTAGTGACTTTGAAAGGTCCATAGAAATGGGGTTTGAGCTTCTCAGCTCCACTCTTTTTGAGAGTAGACTGTCGGTAAGGCTGAAGATGAAGATAAACCATGTCCCCCACCTCGAAGGAGCACTCAATATGCTACTGATCAGCGTACAACTTCTGCTGATTCTGTGCTATCTGAATGTTGTTCTTCAATGATTTCAGAATATCCTGACTTTGCTGCAACATATCTTTGGCCTAAGGGGCCTTGCTATTCCCAAACACCAAATCTACAAAGTTGGTAGCCTCATAACCATAGAGAGCTTTGAATGGTGACATCCTAATGGACATGTGATAAGATGAATTATAACAGTACTCTCCCAAATGAAGCCATTGGACCCAAGCCTTCTACTATTCGAAACATAGTTCCGGAGGTAACCCTCTAACCATTTGTTCACAATTTCTGTTTGACCATCGGTTTGGGGGTGGTAACTGGTATTTGGAGTAAGCACGGTACCACTCATCCGGAAAACCTCTTGCCAAAAGGTGCTTAGGAACTTGTTGCCCCTATCACTCACAATGTTTTTTTGCAAACCATGCAACCGAAACACCTCATGAAAAAACAAATCAGCTACCTGGGCTGCTGTAAATGAGCTAGTGATAGCAAAGAAATGGGCAAATTTTGTTAATCTGTCCACTACCATGAAGATACAATCTTTCCCTTGTTTTTTGGGCAACCTTGTGATGAAGTCCATCGAGATGCTTTCCTATTTTTGATTGGGAATGGGTAGGGGCTGCAATAGTCCCACAAGGTATGTGTGCTCATTTTTGTTCATTTGGCAAGTATGGCATTCTTTGATGTAGCTCAAAACCTCATTCTTCAATCCCTTCCATGAAAATCTTTCACGGATCTATCGGTAAGTCTTAAAATAACCCTACTAACCAGCAAGTGGAATGTCATGGAAAGTCTGCAAAATTTTCTTCTTGAGCTTAGAATCAGCCACCAAGAAAATCCTCTCTTTGTAATGTATCAAACCATCAACCACCTTGTACTTTTCATCATAAAAAGTACCTTCAATAATGCTGGTTGCAAACTGATTTTTGGCATAATCAGCAAGCAACAACTCTCTTCAATCAGCAGTAAGCTCACACAATGAGCTCAAATGAGGCCTTCGAGTTAAGAAAATTCTAAGTATGAAAACAAAAGTAGACCCCTTGAAATGCGCCCAAGTGAAGAGATGATGGCATGAAGGTTAGAAAACTTTCTAAGTGTTGTAAAATGGAAGCTCACACCCCTAGATGTGCCCATCATAAGGAAAAAGCATGAAAAACTTCTAAGTGTTGGAGAAATAAAAGCACACCCTTCCATATGCACCCAAGCAAGGAGTGAGGTAAGAAATAATTCTAAGTAGTGAAAATGAAAGTGGCCCCTCTCAAATGCGCCCTAAAAGGGATAGATGACTTGGAAAAGTTTTCTAAGAAAGAAAACATAAGTGGCACCTTCAAAATGCACCTAAAGTTGAGGAAGCAAGACATGAAAATTTGCCTAAGTTATAAAATAAAAGAAAGCACCCTCAAATGCGCCCTTGAGGGAAGAAGCTGGTGGGAAATTTTATCCAAGGCATGAACATGAGAGTAGACCCCTCCATATGTGCCCAAGGTGGAAAGCTGAGTGAAAGTGTTTGAAATTTGCCTAAGGCATTAAAAATGATGCTAGAAGGAGTAAAATGCGCCCAAGCTGAATGAGGTATGAGGTGTGGAAAATTTCCTAAGTTACAAAATAAGAGCTCCACCTATGAAATGCGCCCATCATGTAAGGAGGTGCTTAAAGAATTTTCTAAGGCATCAAATGGAAGCTCAAGGGTGGAAATGCGCCCAAGGTGGCAAGGTGAGTTGGAGAGATTAAAATTTCACTAAGGCATGAGCAAAATAAAAGCTCCACCCTCCATATGTGCCCATGAGCATGAAGCAACTGAATTTTTTTTTGAGGCATTAAAATGGAAGCTCCACCTCCCAAAGGTGCCCTCAAAGGTAGTATGAAGGAAAGACTTAAAAAAAAAGATTTTCTTAAGTATGAGGAAACTGGAAGCTCATGGGGTGAAATGCACCCAACAATCAAATGGAGGTGAGAAAAATTCTAAGGCACTAACATGGAAGCTAGACCTCCCAAATGCGCCCATGAGAAGTGAGGTGAAGGAAAATGCCTAAGGTATGAAAATGAGAGCTCAAGGGGCTAAATGCGCCCAAGATGAGAAGGTGAACAAGATGCTTGGATATTCTAAGGCACTAACAAGGAAGGAGCCCCTATCAAATGCGCCTAAGACTGGAAAGATGAGCCTTAGTGGCAGATTATTTTCAAGGGTGAAATAATTAAATGAACCCTTTCATGTGCACCCATGAATATCTAAAGTTGAGAAAAAATTTCTAAGGGGTTTTCGAATATTTTCTAAGGGAGGTATAATTATGAAGTATTACGCCTTGGCTTGGGATTTCAAAATGGATGCTTGCCTTATGATTGATAAAATTTTCTAAGGGGAGATAAATTACCTAAGCCTCAAATGGATAAAACTTTCTAAGGCATGGAAAAAGAAGGCAGAAGGGGTCAAGTGCGCCTAAGCTCAAGATGGGTTGATTTTTGTCTAAGTCATGAAAATAAAAGAAGACTCCCTCGGATGAAGTGAAATTCAAACATCAAGCTCCTGAGAGAAGATGGGCAAGCAAGGTGAATAGGATGCTCAAAGTTTTTAAGGCAAGAAACATGTGAGAGAAATCAAATATTTTCTAAGGCAAGAAGGTGAGAGCCAAAGGGAAGTGGAATGCAATAAGTGGAAAAAGGATTCTAGGGCGTTGCAAAATCAAAGCCCCCTTCAATTGTGCCCTCAGGGTGGAGAAATTCTAAGGCACAAACTCCAAACACAATGTGGATATGCGCCCTAAGAGGGACAAATAAGCTGGAAATTTGGCTAAGTTATGAAGCTTTTGAACTTAACCTCTCAAGTGCGCCCAATTCAAGGACACAATGGTTGTTTTCTAAGAAACATCAAGATGGTATACGCCTTAGCACACAAATGTTAAATGTGCCCATGGTGAAGAAAGCAAAGTTATGCTAGGGGAAAATGATGAATTTTATCACATCTAGGGATCAATCAATTAGAACATGGAAATTAGGTAAGTGAAGTAAATTTATATTATAAGTGTTTTGATGCTCTTCTTTTTGTTTGTTTTGCAGGATGAACACTGGGACCAAAGCATGATGACTTGGGGTGATGGAGCAAGTACTTCGGGACAACTTTACAACCTTGGAAGGGGATAAGGTTACACATTTCAAACTCCTCTATGATGTCTCATTTGTGCCCAAGCCATGAAGGAAGATGTTGGAAGAAACGGCCAAGTGTTGGGATTTCTCCACAAAGACGTAATATGCACCCAACTCAAGAAGGCACGCGACAAGGTAGAGATGAAGAAGTTATATGAAAAGGTTCCCAAGGCAAAGGGGTAAATGACAGGAAAATTTTGTCTAAGGCATTAAAGAACATGATGCAAAAGAGGCTAAATGTGCTCGAGGCAGTGGGCTAGAGAAATATGAAAGTTACAAGAATGCTTCCAAGAATTAAGGCAACTGGAGGGCTGAACGGGAGAAACCTTTGCTCCACATGTGCATAATCCATGTGCTTGCCTCCTCTTAATGCAACAGAATTGGCGGAAAGAATAGAGAAAATCTTGTACACGGCAGGGACGGGTGGTCACGGTGTTTGAATTCCAAGTTCCACCCATATCAGTTCAAGAAGTGGAAGTTGTGATGATCAAATTGATTGAGTTTGCAGTCAGAGAGAAGGACAGTGGGAATGCGTTTCTGGATGAGATTCTTCTAGATGATAGTGGGCATTAATTGCTCATAGTGGTTTCTGCAAAGTAGTGGAGAATCTATTGTTCATTTATTACCCCACTCCTCTATGTGGCTCAACCCTAACTAGGGCTTAAGTGGCTCAATATGAGCCCTTCATTGTAATTCAATCTGAGCCGTCCATTGGACTGGGCCAACTATAAAAGGGGCATTCCCCCTCATTTGTAATCATTAGAATTAGAACCAGACATTAGAAATTAGAATTAGATCAGAGAGAAGATAGAGAGAATCGCATAGAAGTTAGCATAGCATAGATTGAGGAGGAAAGAAAGATTTCCATTTGAAGGCTTTGTAAGGAGTTGTTGTGAACACTATCATAATATAAAGAGTTCTCATTGCTTGGCGATTCCATCTTTTGTTGTGAGTAGCTAGCAAGGCTTCTTCGTCTTTCCAATTCACTTAGCATCTTAAAGTAGATTTCATTTCATGCAAGTAGTTGGTAGTTGTGGAATGCATTGTCTAATTTGAGCAAGCTTTGTTATCCATACCACTAGTGGGCTCACTGACGGTGGGTTCGCCTTGTGTGGTCAACTGGAGCACTTTGAACTTAACTTCAATTGCGGTTCATATGTTGGTTTGCGTCATTGTGACAGTATCTGCATGTGGAGCCATGGTTTGAATATCTCTCGTTATCCCCTTGAAGATTGCACCGGCTCTGTAGAGGCTGTCTGAAGTGAAGCAAAGAAGAACTTGGTTTGAGCTTGCAAGAATTGATCTTCGTATCCCACATTTAGGAGTAGACAGTAGAATCTCTAACCCTATTCTTTTAATTTTAGTACTTTGCCAGTTAGCTTAGGAAACTCGAGCATCATCTATAAATCATTCATGTCCTACAAGTTCTTCTCTTTTGATCGAACAATTGTGTAAGTCCCCTTGAAATAACCAGCATATCACATCAAGCCAACTGAGACTATCCACTGCATGAAGGAACCTTGGAGTTGAATGCATGTTCTTTCTGGCAATCTTAGCATGCAGAATACTTTGTTCAAGAGAGGATAGAGTATCCATTGGGAAACTTTATTCTGTGTTGGTGCGGTCATAAAACACCTGTCAACATGTCCTCCACTTGATTTGTTTGCTATTTCCCCAATAAAATCAATCCCCCACTATTGGAAAGGAGCTTGGACTGTGACAGGTCTCAAAGGTAAATTGCCTGAGAACTTCAATTTTCCAGAGAACTTTTGGCAAACATCACATGTTGTTACCAACTTGTTTGCATCTTTGAATAATGTGGGCCACCGAAAACCAGCTCTAATGATCTTGTGAGCAGTAGTTTTTGCCATATAATGTCCTCCACAGACTTCATTATGCATTTCATTCAACAACTTCAAAGCCTGCGAAGTGTTCGCACATTTTAATAGGATTTCTCCACCATAGCTCATTTTCAATAATCGCATATCTGACAAATTGCAGCTTTAAAGTTCTCTTTTCATTCTCTGTCACACCATCTGGGCATTGCATAGTTTGTAAAAACCTCACAATATTTTTATACCATTCACATGTTTGGACATCACAGGTGGGAGATATTTCCAAATGATCAAACTGATTAATTTGATTAACTTCTAGGTTAGTTCCAGCCATTAATCTTGCAAGACCTTGGCCTCAAACCATCTTGGTGATATGGATATCTATATTGAATTCTTGGATTCTATTAATCCACCTGCACGTCCTCTCGGTAGTCTCTTGCTGGGTGAAAATTTCTTTAACCATTGCACTTGGCACATATGCAACTATCTTGGCTCTTGTGAGGTAAGGTCTGAATTTTTTTATTGCCTTTACCAAAGCATAATCTTGTTTTTCTATCAAATCACATTTTAACTCAACTGATTGCAGTGATTTGCTAAAGAAAGCAATTGGTTGCTCATATCCTTCATCATTCTTTTGTAAGAGCACCCCAAAAATAGTGTGAAATGATGCAAATGTAAATAATTGAAAGGGCAATGAAAAACAGTGTGTATGAGTAATACCATTTACAATTCATTCTTGCCTCTCCTCAATTTGGGTTGTCCACATGAGGTCTTCAATGTGTTCATGAGTATTATCCATCCTTGATAACACTGTCACTATCTTTTCTCCTTTACCATAAAGTGATCTTCCAAATCTTCCAATACGATAGGCTTTTGTTCCCAACCATCAAATTGACCTTGGCTGCCATGAACTATCTTTTCTAATTTGTCTTCATGTGTAGAAAGTTTGTCAACATTAGGATCAGCTATCTCACTTGTGGATGCATTACAATATTCAACCAAGAATGATTGGATAGTATTGTGATCAAACCAGGGCACATCATTAGAATCCATACGTTTATCAGAGTTATTGATATCAAAGTTCATCTCCAAGGTAACATACTCTTTTGTGGAAGCCTCTTGTGATTCTTCTGGTAAGGATGTTGATGTCACATTAGAATCATTACAGAATCCTTTCCTTTTATCCTCATACTATATCTGCATGTTTCTCAAATTCCTCATGAAGATTTTTGCAAATCTCCCTATACTCTCCTTGTGCAAATAGATCATGCGCTCCTTTACTTGTAGGTGTGGATGAATCATCAAAATGCTTAGATTTCTTTGAAAGTGAATCTGCAAGATGCTTTAACTCACAATTTATCTTTTGTTGTGATTGAGCAAGGTCTTTTAATATTTCCTCCATACTAGGATTCTTTTCCTGTGTTGGTGAGGAAGGTAGGAAGGTAGATAACAATCTTCCATTCATAATTCTAGCCATTGATGTAAGCTATAACTGAAGCAACTAATATACACCCTCAGGCTAGCAGGATATTAGCTCTAATACCACTGTAATGACCCCTACCCCTTGGAGTAAGAATTTATCGACAATTTCCCAAGTTTGACAATGTTATTTGTCAAACTAGTTTGAAATGATATTAGTCCCTGGAAGATGTTCTTCTACACTATTGATCTAAAATGGTTCATCCTTGTATTTGGAAGGTAAAAGAATCGATATATGCAACAACTTCACCCAATTACTATAATTTCAAATTCATCACGAATTCAAATATTGGGCATTCAAACCTTACAAACAATAACCCCTCTGGAACAAATTGAAGCTATTATATTCAGCCATACTTCAATCCCTTTGCTATCCCCAAAGTCTATTGACAGATTTCATCGGTTTGATTTGTGTTTGCATGAAACACTGACTTGGTACGATGCATGGGTTATTTTCATTATAGGATCGAATACACAAATCACTCAAATTAAATAAAGACGTATTGCAGATCATACAGATTAAATGCAGACAACCATTGCCAGTTACAAGGCATAAATTGAATATTTGAACTTTCTAGACTTTACATAATTGTCAATAAACAATGTTGGTGAATACCAGTGCACAAGTCTAAAGTATCTTATTCATTATATGATTTAGGGATAGTCACACAAACATACCCGAAGTTCTTCGACTATCAATCAGAGGTAAAGAAAGTTATGCGCCCAACCACTACACCAAAAGACCGACCTAGTAGTGAGGGCAGCTACCCAGGGTGTTAAGGATGAGGTTTGCATCCCACCAGTCTCAGAGGTGAAAGCATAGAAGCCATGAGCATAGAAGATACGTGGCCATGGAGCCCACCATTTGGTTATCAGGTACATGCCTGCCAGCACATCGGGTTACATTCGTCGAGGTTTAGCCCTTCATGCACGGGACATTACAATCACACTGATGTTGTGCTACTCTGATTTCAACAATCTGATCCTCACATTCAGTTTGTATCCATTTCTCATGAAACTCCAAGGAGTATTTATTGTGTAAATCCTTGCTAATGAGGTCACTATCAAACTTATCCTTGATTTGCAAAGGGAATTGGTTCATCCATAGAACCAAAATCTCAACATATCCCTTCAAGTTGTTAAGACGAAAATTCCAAGTTCCCCAATAGATCGTAATCATAGAGTTGTAGGTAGATATGTATAGTAATACCTTAGAATGTCAACATAGATCACTGTTCATTGAGGTGGAGGTGAAAATTTGAAGAGTACTTGAAGAATCTCTCCTCATTAGCTACCCTAAAGCTATCAATGTTTTAAAACCCACCTAATCACAAACCCCTGTCATTGATGTAGAGAAACAAGGCAGCAGGAATCAATTGTAAGCCTCATAGGAAGTATAGATATGGTCAAAGAGTCACTTCCTCTCTCATCCCAGCTTAAACATCCAATATTTGATCGTTGACCCAACGAATGATTCCAATTCAATGACCTACCATGAATTACTATCTCTGGTAATTTGACTAAAGAGTGGTTGATGATAGTATCACTGGGGTTTGTCTCACTACTCCAAGCTTGTTTCCACACTTCATGGATAGTAGATGCACCTAGAACCCAAGTTCTATGATCATCTTCAATCTTATCACATGATTTCGAAATAGCTTCTTTATCCAACTCGAAAAGTGGATTATCATAGGTCACATTACCTTCAACTTCAAACAAGGGATTACTAACAAACTAAAAGTGATCCTTGATTCCAATATCAAGCCTCTCTTGTTGCTGGTCCAAACTACTATTTATATCTTTGGGACAATGGTTTGGATCATAGGTCTCATGGATGTTGTCTAGTTCCTTGATCTCTTCAGTTTTTCCTTTGTTTCCCTTCTTCCTTGAATTGTTCAGTGACTACAATTGGATTTCTTGCTTCTTGTAAGGGCCTTTGCATATCTCTCAATTTAGCTTATCTTTGCTTGTATAAATCTAAGGCCTCATGACACCTAGCTTGTGATCTCGTCTTACACACTACCTTTGATGCATCAATCTCCAAGGTCTTCAATGCAATATTGGAATTGCACAACTCTCTTGGAAAACTCATTTCTTGTTCATTTTGAGAATACATGGGCCCATGCCTTCATTTAATTTTCTGCAAATTCTCTCTTTCTTGAGAAGCTACCATCTCGACATGTTTAGCTTTTTCCTTCCACCATTCATAGTCATAGAGTCCTCTCCACATCTTCAGCACTACCCATTAGTTCCCTTGGTTATTTTCTTGCCATTGCTTCATCAAAGATTTTCCTCATTTGCTTGTCTTTATCTTCCTCTGAATTTTGTGCTTTTGTTGATTCATTTCTTTCCATTCTCCCTCCTGCGATCCATAACTGTCTTTTCTTATCTTTTAATGCCACAATTCTTTGATTATTGTCATCAAAGTGATTGAATTTGTCATACAATGCATCTTTTGATTTACTTTCATTAGAAAGATTACTCGTCTCATCCATAACCATTGAATTATTGGTGGTTATCATGTACTCAAGAGGTGAAGAATGTTAGTTTTAGGTTCAGAAATGTAAGCAAGCAAAAAATACATCACAAGAACAATGAACACAGTGATTACCCTGGGAAAACCCTCCTACTCGAGGGAGAAAAAACCCAGCACCAATATTCTCTTATATATCAGAAGAAAAGTGTAGAAAACTGCATACAAAATCAGGCCCTAGAATAGGCCGAGTCTCATACAATGAGAAATAGCACTTCTCCTTGAAGTGGATGATAAATGCATTAATGATAACACTTCTTCAAAGTCTGATCTGCTACTAGGAGGCAAACTGTTGCTGCTGGTAGAAGATGTGAACTGCTGCTGAAGATATTCGAATTGGAGTGAAATTGATTGAATAAATGAGAGGACTCTATCCTCTTTATATACCAAGCTAGGCACCCTCCTTTCTAGGGCCGACCTAGAAATAGATATAATTTTGTTTATGAAACAAGAGGCCGACCTACCTTGATTACATTTTATTTAAGAAAATAGCTCCCGAAGCTACAAAACACTAACACTCCCTCTTAGCTAGGGAGGTATTTTCAAATATCTTCATCATGGAATCTCTCAACATGATGCCCACAATGGCTACACTCATATGTGGAAAAACACATCTCAGTCTCAGAGATGTACAAGAGTTCATCATGGAGTCTCTCAACATGATGTCCACAATGGCTACACCCATTTGTGGAAAATACATCTCAGTCTCAGAGATGTACAAGGGTTCATCACAGAGTCTCTCAACGTGATCTCGTCATGGAGTCTCTCAACATGATGTTCACAATGGCTATTCCCATGTGTGGAATGAAACACATCTTAGTCTCAGAGATGTACAAGGGTTCATCATGGAGTCTCTCAATGTGATGTCATAATGGAGTCTCTCAACATGGCGTCGCATCCTAGTCTCAAAGATGAACAAGGGCTTGCACCTCATATTTCTCAGTCTCAAATAAATATACACTACAAGGGCTTTCACGTCATATTTCTCCGTCTTAGAGAAATATACATTACAACAAATCTTCATGATGATGTGACTCCCTCTAAAGCTTCAAGTACTTGCATCAACCTCCTGACCTCCTCGTCCAAGATTGCCTGCAATGCTTGCCTTAGAGGAATGGTTTCCAATGCACACTTCTGACACTATTGACTTGTGAGAGTTCAGGACTGTCCTTCTTGACCTCATCCCAGATCACCCTATTTTGAATAGCTTTGCGAAGCTACCAATGTCAAATCCAGATTGATTGTCTTGTGCAATTCTATTCTCTACAATTGAAGAGGTCTTCCAAGGACTTCATTTTGTTGAACACAAAATTCCCTCTTGATCCCTCCCTCAATATAGAGATTTACAAAAATCCTTTGGAAGAACTCCCTCCATTGATGGATCTCAAAACCTTAGTTCTCTTCTTGGACATGATCTCAACTCGTGTCTTGAATTATCGAAATTTAACTCCCTCTGAATGTCATTTCCTCCTCTTCGAAGTAGCTGATCACAATGGCAATCTGTATAGGTTCTCCGTTGATTAGTGTCTTCATCCTTCTTTGCTGATGCAAACTCTCCATCCAAGGGTGACCCAACCTTGTGCCCTCAAGAGATGTCTCCAGTGAAGAATCATGAGAGTTATACACCATCAACTCAGTCCCATGGCTGCAAGCTATGTCTCCATGTTTGTTCATTTCTCCAGCCGGCATGACTTCCTCACAAGATGCATCAAGCTCTTCCTCCCTTGAATTCCTTCTACAATCTCTCATCATCCTTTTGCTCCTTGATCCCTTCTACATTTTAGAGAGATTAATAATAGTTCATAGAATCAAACTACCTTGAAGAGAGATATACAAACCAATGCTAGAAGCACACATGATTCACTATTATTGTATGAATTATTATTGACTACATGATTATTACGAGCATTATTCAAAGGTACGAACATAAAATACTTATCTCTTTAATGTTGGCTCCTCTAGTATTCACTTCAATCTCCCAACAACTTCTTTTCTTTGATGATTTTAACACTGATGTTTAATGTTGAGATGTGGCACCTTGAATTATAATATCATGTCTTCAAACCACAGCCAAGATAGCTCCCATATTCAACACGACTATTTAGATGCACCCATGCAGTTCACCCAACTGACGGTTCCAATTCAAACTTCCTGTATGCTTCCAGTAAGTTTATCTTCATGTCAGCATCATTTGCCTAGTCAGCTGCTTGTGAAGCGGTGCTAATTTCCCCTGTCCATATCTCTTAAGAAGTAATCGATGGCTTTTTGAGTATAGGTGACAGTTTTAAAATACCCATGTGATTCTAATTTCATAAACTCTGATAATAATTATGACAACCTTCATTAGCCGCAATGCCCTTGCACAATACTACATTAGCGACTATTCAATACTTACGATAGAGAGCATGTAATAAACATGACTCCATTTAAGAAAGGTAAGTAATGATAGATAAGATTATGAATGTCCCTTTGAAATATCAGACTAGCAACATATCAAGCTCTCTACTTTTTCCACGAATCCTTCATCTGAAGCAAATTCCTTGATATTAATTCACACGATAATGTTTTTCACAATATGGACTGCCCAGAATTACATATCAGAACTGTGTCAACTTAGGAAGCATTTCAAAGACTGATTTTAAAGACCTATATCCTTCAAAGTGTATGGCAATAACAAACTGACTCCTAGTAATGAACAACAATGCTAGGAACTTAAGATTTCAGTTTAACATCACCAAGTAATACATCAACACTGAGAAGGGAAACGCTTATATGAACAACAGACCTCTTAAGCTCAAATTTTAGTTATCAAGACTCAAAAATTGATAGTAATTGGATTGACTTCATACTCAGACTGAGATAAACTTATAGAGCTTAACAAATTGAGTCTTTTACAACAGCAATGCTATCTGGACAAGTAACAATCTTAAAATACCTCAAACTTGGAAAGGGTCTACCTGTTGTTAGACAATATAGAGGGTTGCCCAGTTTGATGTCTAAACCCCACACACAGGTTGTGATGTCTAACACATCCCACCAGAGAAGTTTATGATTTTTCATACACACAAAATCGCTTCTTTTGACATTGTAACAACCCCCAAATCGGGTAAACAAAAAATTTATACTTTCACAAATAAGATACAAGGAAAGACATTCATAATGACAAAGTAAATAAACTTTTCTTTTCATTCTAATACAGCATTTCATCATAAAGAAATAATTGACACAATACATCATTGTTCTCTTTTCCAAGTAAATAACAGAGTACGCATTTCATAATTACTTTTCTTTCAAATAAATAACAAAGTAAGAATCTTACAAGTTTCAATCATAGCTTGGAAGCTTTTGAGGAAATAGGAATAAGACGGTCCAAGTTCTTCCCTTTCAAACCTTGGTTCATCAGAAGTCTACTGTGGAGGAGAAACATCACTCAGGTGCTTTTCCGCCAACCATGGACTTATATTGCTGTCCCCCGCACGTTTACTGTTAAGTAGACGACCCTCCCTTCTACGAAGAGATTGGTTGGGTAATCGGTTCTGTATGACCAACTAAGCATAGTGTGTAATCCTACATAACTAAATCCTTGTGTCCTCACAATCTCAATCTAGTATGTATTTTGGACTACGGTGAACTGACAGTGGAATTGTCTCACAGTTTAAGTGGACGTAGGTGTACTACACTACTTTGGCCAAAGTGTTTCGGCAGTATTTAAACTGACGGTCATCTATCACTTGCACTAAGTCAGGTTCAGTTTGACTTAACGCTGTCTTATCCTACGCGTAGGCTAAGTCCTTTCCATGGGTAGTCAATCACCCTAGACTTCCTACATCATCTACTTAATCAGGAATTGGAATACAGTCAACAAGGGTCCCTCGAGTAACTCCTAGCATGGAATTCTTTATCCATGGAGTACATAGCTTTTCCTAGTTAACCTACTAACTTTAAAGCTTTAGACTACCTTGGTACTAGTTCCATCCTTGACCTAGTATTTAATAACTGTTGATGTTATTACAGCATCGGTCTGCACTTCCCAAGAGAAATATATTAAATGAATATCAACTAAAGCATGGGCCGACCCTATATTGTGTCATATCATTTACTTGTTGATTGGCCGACCTAAATTGTATTTTATTATTTATCATTATTAGTATAAAGGCCGACCCAAATGAAGAGGCGCCAAAGTGATATATATACAAGGTCATTTTTGGTTAATTAAAGACAATTCGAATTACAAGCAAGTTCGCACCTATTATTGGCAGAGCAGAAATTTGCATTCCTAGAAGAAGTTCATACTTGAGCAGTAGATCATCAATTCTGTAGCAGCAGACAGATTCAAGGAAGAACAGATTCATTTGTATCTAAGCATTAAGGAAAGTGCGAAATCATTAGCCATTGTTGGGCTGTGTTGTAAGCAGATTTTTGTCACTACATTCTTATATATATAAGAGAAGCATTTGCTGGGTTTTTCTCCCTCAAGAGGAGGGTTTTCCCAGGGTATCTTGTTGTGTTCATTGTCTTATGTGTTGCATTTCTTTTGTACAATTGATTATCTAATCTGATCTAAGAAACACTAACATGGTATCAGAGCGGGTGTGAAAAAGATCGTGATCAGATTCAGATCTGTTAGTTTGCAACCCTCATTGTTCTTTTTCAGTCTACCTTCTAATTTTCTCAAGATGGTGAACGGTCTGAAAATCGAGGATAGACTCGAAGGGATCTCGAACTACACATCATGGAGGTTCAGGTTCATGCTAACTTTGGAAGAGAATGATTTGGCTGAGTTTGTGAAAACAAAAGTTCCCGAACCTGAGGGGGAAGAAGAGAAGCTGCAATGGAGAAAGAAAGACACTAGGGCAAAGAAAGTATTGGTTGATTCCGTCAAGGATCATATTGTACCAATTGTCTTCAAGTTGGATACAGCAAGAGAGATGTTTACAACCTTGGAAGAGATGTACGAAATCAACAACACCAGTCGAGCCCTTGCACTGAAGCAACAACTTCATCATGTGAAAATGGCGAAGGGAGAATCTGTTATTACATACTTCATGAGGATCTCAGAGATAAAAGATCAGCTCTCCACTATTGGTCACATGATTGATGATAAAGAACTGACTATGCTTGCTCTCAATGGTCTTCCGCTTTCATGGGAGGCATTCATTCAAGGAATCAGTGCAAGATCTGAACTTCCCAAGTTTGATCGATTAAGGATTGACTGCATTCAAGAGGAGTCAAGACTAACAGCAAGAGGAATTGGTCAAAGCTCAAAGAATGAAGAATTACAAGTTCTTACCTCTCATTCATCAAACAAAGGAAAAGGCTTTAAGAAAGGATTCTTCAAAAGGAATCGAGAAGATGGAAATGATGATGCTCCTACCTACAAAAGAAAACGAGACATGTCCAAGATTCAATGTTTTCGTTGTGATAAGTATGGTCACTTTGCGAGGGTGTGCCCTCAACGACCTAAGCTTCAAGTTGCCACTGCAGATATTGAAGAAGTCACTCCACAAAAGGACTCCAGTGATTATCTATTTTATTCAGCCTTGTCTAGCAATGTTTCTACTGACTCTAATACTTGGTTGATTGACAGTGGTGCTTCTAGGCACATCACCGGATTCAGAAGTCACCTTTCAAACTTAATGGAAAGCAACTCTAGTGATCAAGTTGTTATTGGAGATGATGCTAGATATTCTGTAAAAGGGATTGGAAATTCCACTCTTCACTTGGATTCTGGAATTTCTTTGGAGTTGAATGATGTACTGTTCGTACCAGGGATAAAGAGGAACCTTGTTTCAATTTCAGCATTAGAAGACAAAGGTTATCAAGTTGCCTTCTCTAAAGGGAAAGTTCTTATATGGGCAAAGAACTCCAGCTTCAAAACTGCTCAAGTGATTGGAGTTAGACATGAATGTCTCTACACGTTGTGCACTCGTCCTCTTCAAGCACTTGTGCATAACAGTACTAGCATGAGTGATCTTTGGCATCGAAGATTGGATCACATTCACTTTCGTGATCTACCTATCATGGAGAAGATGGTCACCGATCTTCCGAAATTCGATCAAGAACATGAAGGTACATGCAAGGGATGTGCCCTAGGCAAGAACACAAAAGGTACGTTTCATTCCAGTGAAAGTAGATCTAAATGTATTCTTGATCTCATTCATTCTGATTTGTGTGGTCCAATGTCTATTGCATCATCTAGTGGTTTCTTGTATTATATTATTTTCATTGATGATTACACTAGAAAGACTTGGATCTATTTCTTGAGATCTAAAGAATCAGAAGAAGTATTAGAAAGATTCAGAGAATTCAAAGCACAGATTGAAAATCTGTCTAGGAAGAGGATCAAAGTATTGAGATCTGATAATGGTGGAGAATACACTTCTGGCACATTTCGAGACTTTTGTATTGAAGCAGGGATTAAGAGGGAGTTCAGTGTTCCCTATAATCCACAACAAAATGGTATTGCTGAAAGGAAGAATAGGTCTATTGTGGAAGCAGTGAAAGCTATGATCCATGATCAAGACTTACAAATCTCTCTTTGGGCTGAAGCATCAAGAACAGCCGTCTATGTTCAAAACAGGAGTCCCCACAGGATCTTAGAGAATAAAACTCCTGAAGAAGCATTCTCAGGCGTGAAGCCTGAAGTTAGTCATTTGAGGATCTTTGGCTGTCCAGTCTATGTTCATATTCCAAAGGAAAAGAGAACAAAGCTAGAACCTTCTGGGAAGAAAGGAATTCTTGTAGGCTACAGTGAGACATCAAAAGCTTACAGGATTTACATTCCAGGACAGAAGTCTATTGAGATTAGTAGAGACGTCACATTTGAGGAAGATGTTGCTTATAGAAGGTCCAAAGGCACTCCTATGGAGGTCGATGAAGAAGAACCTCCTCAAGATATGGAAGTTGACCATATTCCAGAGAATCTGAAGGAGGATACAGAACCTAAAGAAGATATTGATCCAGCTGAGCCTTTGGATCCTACTGATGGGCCTCTAGACATTGTGATTGGAAAGAAAAGACCTCTTTGGGCTCGCAGGACAATGCAGGAAGCAGAAAGGTTTGCAGCTCCAAGAGGAGCCTTCAGAGAAAGCAAGAGACCTCACAAGTTCTCTAGTTATGTTGCCTTGATGAGTCAGATTATTGAGTCAGAGCCTTCAAATGTTGAAGAAGCTTCTAGTCAACAAGTATGGAAAGATGTCATGATTGAGGAGTATTAGTCTATACTTAAGAACGATGTTTGGGATATAGTTCCTAGACCCAAAGACAAATCTGTGGTGTCTTCTAAGTGGCTCTTCAAGATCAAGCATGCAGCTGATGGGAGCATTGAGAAACACAAGGCTAGATTTGTGGCTAGAGGGTTCTCACAAAAAGATGGAGTTGACTATGAAGAAACCTTTGCTCCTGTGGCTCGTTACACGTTTGTTAGAACCATCATTGCTGTTGCTGCATCTAAAGGATGGAAGATTCACCAAATGGATGTAAAGATAACTTTTCTGAATGGCATAATAGAAGAATAGGTTTACATTGAGCAACCAGAAGGATTTGAGGTGCATGGGAAAGAGTCTCATGTCTGCAAGCTGAAGAAGGCCTTGTATGGTCTTAAACAAGCTCCTCGTGCTTGGTATGAAAGAATTGATCAGTATCTTTCAAGTCTGGGTTTCTCAAAGAATGATGCAGATTCTAACCTCTACTTCAAAGTAGTAAATGGTGAAGCATTAATTTTGGTTTTATATGTTGATGACTTGATCATTACTTGGTGAAGAACATCTAATTCTAAAATGCAAGAAGGAATTAGCTTCAGAATTTGAGATGAAGAATCTAGGTCTCATGCATTACTTTCTTGGCTTAGAAGTTTGGCAAAAGCCAGATGAGATGATTCTAAGTCAAGGGAAGTACACTGTTGACATTCTCAAAAGGTTTGGTATGATTGACTGCAAACCTATGTCTACACCCATGGAGACTAATTTAGATAAGTTGAAAGAAGCTGCAGCTAGTTCAGAACCAGTGGATTCTACGATGTATAGACAGTTGATTGGTTCATTGATGTATCTAGTTAACACTAGACCTGATATTTGCTATGCAGTGAGTGCACTTAGCCAGTTTATGTGTGAACCAAAGCAAATACATCTTGTAGCAGCTAAACATATCCTGAGATATTTATGCGGCACAATCGGATATGGGTTGAGATATTCTTCAAACGTGGATTTGGAGCTGCATGGTTTTACTGATTCTGATTGGGCAGGATGTGTCTCAGATCGGAAGAGTACTTCTGGTTGTTGCTTCAGTTTGGGGACTGCTATGATCTCCTGGTGTAGCAGGAAACAGTCTTCAGTGGCCTTGAGTACAACTGAAGCAGAGTATATTGCAGCTTGTGTGTCAGCTCGTGAGGCAGTGTGGCTTCGCAAGCTCCTTGCAGGATTGTTTGGACAATCAATGGAGCCTACTATCATACACTGTGATAATCAAAGCTGTGTGAAGCTTTCTGTCAATCCTGTGTTTCATGATAGAACAAAACATGTTGAGATCAAGTACCACTATATTAGAGATATGGTGCAAAGGAAAGCTATACAGTTGAGGTATATCAGCACTGAAGAGCAAACGGCAGACATTCTCACCAAGCCTCTCGCCAGGATTAAGTTTGTATACTTCCGAGAGAAACTTGGTATGGTGGAGAATGCAGCCGTGACTGAGAAAGAGTCTCAGTAATCAGTGATCCTTGTTGAGAATGCAACTCTTTGCTGAGAAAGAGTTGAGGTGCAAGCCCTTGTTAATACAATTCTCTGCTGAGAGAGAGTTGAGGTGAAAGTCCTTGATAATGCAATTCTCTGATGAGAGAGAGTTGAGGTGAAAGCCCTTGTTTCCACCCTCTGGGAGAAGCTATGGTGGATGTCATGTGTGTGACTCCATGACAACATCATGTGAGAGAATCCGTGATGAGTTTTTACCATCTATGGGAGTAGCCATAATGGTTAATATCACGTTGAGGTGATATTCTATTTTGTTTTCATTCTAATATAATGTGTCTTGTGCAGATGGAAGTTCATCCCTAGCTGAGAGGGAGTGTTGATGTTATTACAGCGTCGGTCTGCACTTCCCAAGAGAAATATATTAAATGAATATCAACTAAAGCATGGGCCGACCCTATATTGTGTCATATCATTTACTTGTTGATTGGCCCACCTAAATTGTATTTTATTATTTATCATTATTAGTATAAAGGCCGACCCAAATGAAGAGGCGCCAAAGTGATATATATACAAGGTCATTTTTGGTTATTAAAGACAATTCGAATTACAAGCAAGTTCGCACCTATTATTGGCAGAGCAGAAATTCGCATTCCTAGAAGAAGTTCATACTTGAGCAATAGATCATCAATTCTGTAGCAGCAGACCGATTCAAGGAAGAACAGATTCATTTGTATCTAAGCATTAAGGAAAGTGCGAAATCATTAGCCATTGTTGGGCTATGTTGTAAGCAAATTTCTGTCACTACATTCTTATATATATAAGAGAAGCATTTGCTGGGTTTTTCTCCCTCAAGAGGAGGGTTTTCCCAGGGTATCTTGTTGTGTTCATTGTCTTATGTGTTGCATTTCTTTTGTACAATTGATTATCTAATCTGATCTAAGAAACACTAACAATAACTAGTTCCTCTTTTCCTTTATATAAAGAATTCAAGCAGTATTCAAGTAAATTCATTTCAAATATTCCCTTTATAACAGGGACTAGCTATTCTTTCATAACAAGCTATAAACATTTTTTCCCCTTATACACAAGTTTTTCTTTTATAAACAAGTCAATCCCAAGAATTCAAGCTATTCTTATGAAATCAAGCTATTTACTTATAAACAAGCTTTCTCTATGAAATTAAGTATTTCCTTAATAACAAGCTATCCTTTCACAAACAAGCTTTCCCTATGAAATTAGGTATTTCCTTAATAACAAGCTATCCTTTCACAAACAAGCTTTCCCTATGAAATTAAGTATTTCCTTAATAACAAGCTATCCTTTCACAAACAAGTTTTCCCTATGAGATTAAGTTATTTCATAATAACAAGCTATTCTATTCCAACAAAATTTCTTCTAATACTTTCCTATTTTACTTCATATCACAAAGCAAAGCAATGCAAATTTTAAACAAGCAGATCAATTAAAATAACAGAAGTAATCAAAGACATTTCCCATGCCTGTTTCCTTGCTGCAAATGAATCCAGTCTGCAGCTTCTTCTCTTCCTTCTTTAGTATCACTCCTCTCAATTCTGGTTTCTAATATAGGTTTTGTATTTTATGCTTGCAGCATATAAATACCAGTCTCTCAGAAATGGCAATGGGATATATGCAAATTGGCTCTCAAAACAAATGCTACTACAAGAATGACAAAATATGGCTCTCCAAAAAGGAATTCGGATTTAAGTACTGTGTGTAAATGGCAATGAAAGAAACTCTTATTTATAGGTTTCAAATTCTCATGCCTGCTACATTTTTGGCATGAGAATTCGACACTTTTCTCATGAAAATGTTAACTTATGCAGTGGCAGTAATCTAGCAAGATACTCAGCAAAAAGAGAGATGATTTGACCTTATTCATGAAGAATTTTTCCACTCACACATGGTAAATTACGAATGACAGACACCTACAGGGGTATTCATCATAGGCGCCCAAAAATGGCGGATTTTATCCCAAGTAAGAAAACGTCAAAGGAGAAGCGCGGCCATCTAGCTTTCATTCCGCCCTACATACGCATTTCCAGAATGGAGTAACAGCAAGCCGCGACCTGGTCTCCTGGCGTGAGTAGCTACACGTGAGTTTTCATGATTCCGAACATTCAATCTCAAACATTTACTGTTTTGCGCATTTTCCATGGTTCGCGATTTTAAGCAAAGCCCAAGGTTTATAAAATGTATTTGTTAAACCTTTACAAAAGATTTCTAATGTTTAAACATTTTAAATCCTCATGGCATATTTAAACGAATTTTCCCAAAAGACTATAGAAGTCGAATTTATTTTCTTTCTCATGGTAAATACATATTATTTGCCAAATGACTATACAAGTCAAATTTAATTATTTTCCAAGGTAATATTTATTTAAAATATAAATAAAATGTTATATTTATATTTTGCATTATATTAAATATATCCTATTATAGTTTTATTTACCATATTTAAATAAATATATATATATTTAAATGTTTTAATATTTAAATATTACTATAGATATATCTATATATTTATTCCAGGTAAAACTATAATAACGTTTATATTAAATATATATATATAAACACATTCATATATTTACATTTAAATATATCTATACATATTTGTATTTAATTATCCAAATACGTGTATTATGGGCCAGTCAGCATACACTTAATACACCTGTTTGTACAAATATGTATATATATGTTTAACTGTAAATTTAAGGCATTAATATAACGTTATAACAACATTATAGATAGTGTGCATATGTTTATAGGTGTGCCAGCCATGTATACGTATCTGTATGTATGCCATGTTGATACATGTGTAGGGAATAATAATTGCCCATCATACATCTGTATTGACATGTCATACATGTTGTTACGTACATATGAGTGGTACATGTATATGCATATACATCCTGTCTATGCCACACTTATCAGTTCACATTTCACATTCAAGGCTCATAGAACAATAAGTCAGTCGACAAGTAACACCACTCAGAAAGCATAAAGAAGTAATCCAAAACTCCTAAGCCTAAGGATGACTTATTAAGACAACTCAATCTGACTCAGTTCCCAAAACCCTCAGTGAAGTGTGTGTATGCTCATCTGATCAACTTTACCGGTTATCCGACCAAGCCCCTCTCCCAAGTGATGTCTCCCCTCCGCCTAGAGGAATAGTTCCTGTTCCTGCATCCATTGGCACAAAACCTAGGCAGTTACTTGCTCATAACATTTGTAGTATATATAAATCAATTATAAAAACAAGACTAATTACTCTCCTTCATGCATTGCTTTATCCAAGAATAACATCAATCAAGAACACAAAATGAGTCAATCATAACAAGTAAAAAGATTCTCAAATTGATAACAAGGTTCAACACATTTTATTCATTCAAATCCTTCCTTACAATCAGAATGCTCTAAGCATCACTAAAATAGTAACTATACAATTCCGAGGTGTAACAAACATGCTTTTTGCCATATCTGATAAGATCTTTACTTAAACCCACTCTGATACCATGTTAATTTTAGGATTAGAAATGTAAGCAAGCAGAAAATACACCACAAGAACAATGAACACAGTGATTACACCTTGGGAAAACCCTCCTACTCGAGGGAGAAAAAACCCAGCAACAATATTCTCTTATATATCAGAAGAAAAGTGCAAAACACTGCATATAAAATCAGGCCCTAGAATAGGTCGAGTCTCATACAATGAAAAATAGCACTTCTCCTTGAAGTGGATGATAAATGCACTAATGATAACACTTCTTCAAAGTCTAATCTACTGCTAGGATGCAAACTGCTGCTGAAGATTTTTGAATTGGAGTGAAATTGATTGAATAAATGAGAGGACTCTATCCTCTTTATATACCAAGCTAGGTGTTAGTGTTTCTTAGATCAGATTGAACAATACAAGTAATTAAATAATTGCAACACATAAGACAATGAACACACAAAGATACCCTGGGAAATCCCTCCTCTTGAGGGAGAAAAACCTAGCAAATTAGTCTCTTCTATAATGTATAACAAAAGACAGAAATCTACTTACAACACAGGCCCAACAATGGCCAATAAAGAGTCACAATGAATTCGCACTTCTCCTTAATGCACAAGATACAAATGAATCTATTCTTCCTTGAAATCAGACTGCTGTAGCAAATGCGAATTCTGCTCTTCAATGATATATGCAAACTTCTGCTCTTAATAGTAAATGCGAACTTGCTTGATGAAATCGAATTACCTTTTACAATGATAATGACCTTGTACTTATACATCATAGGCGCCTCTTCATTTAGGTCGGCCTTTCTTGAAAACAGAAATATAACTTTAGGTCGGCTCAAATTAAGACAAGGATAGGCGAACCATAAAGGATTTAATTTATCTTTCCTTGGGAAGTGCAGACCGAAGCTATCATAACATCAACACTCCCTCTCAGCTAGGGATGAACTTCCATCTGCACAGGACACATCATATTAGAATGAAAACAAAATAGGATATCACCTCAATGTGATATTAACCATTATGGCTACTTCCATAGATGGTATAAATAAAATCATCACGGATTCCCTCACGTGATGCTGTCATGGAGTCACACACATGACATCCACCATAGCTTTCCCAGAGGGTGGAAACAAGGGCTTACACCTCAACTCTCTCTCAACAGAGAATTGCATTATCAAGGGCTTGCACCTCAACTCTCTCTCAACAGAGAGTTGCATTATCAAGGGATTTCACCTCGAACTTCTCTCAAAGAAGAACTCATTAAACAGAGAAACGCTGATACTGAGACTCCCTCTCGATCCTAGCTTCAGAGATTGCAAAGAAGACTTCTGGAGATGTACTCCCTCTAGCCATCAACTCAGTCCCTCTAGTGTTTACTCCCTCTTGATCATTTCTTTGGTTGACATGACTTTTTCACAAGATGCCTCAAGCTTTTCATCACTAAGTAATCTCTTATCATCTTCTTCCCCCTAAACCTGTCCAGGAAGCATTTTAGATAGAGATTACTAACAGTCCATAATTATCCAAAGAAATATCAAGATTAGAATCATACAAGTTATATCATGAATGAAATTTTTCCAAAGATCTTATGCTAGTGAACACAACACAATTCAAGAGAATCTACTATCTCTCTTAATTACAAGATCCAAAAAATGATATAACTCAGCAACCAAAGAATACTTATCTTTTTAACTATTCTGATAGGTCCAAATGCTGGACATAGTGTGATACGTTGTACTTGAGCTCAGATCAATCTGTACCCTTCACAGTTTGAACACAATGACGACCTGAAAGGTACATTGAATTCAAGAGATATCTCCAGCCATCAATGTAGTCCAATGATTGCAAGCTATGACTCCAAGCTTGATCATTTCTTCATTCAGTAAGACTTCGAGATTGCTTGATGCTCAGGTTATCTCAATGAAAAAAAAAAAACAATTCATGAACATTATTCAACCATGCAATACTTATCTCATGGATTTCAAAAATCTCCTGAGTAATAGATAATTAATTCATTAATCATGACATGTCTTTCTTTCAATTTGACAGAAGAGCTAATCTGTAAGAACCCGACTAGTTCTCTGCTTCTATACTATTTTGCTACTGAATGCACTGTCTCAATTTGTTTTGGTGTTTTGAATAGATATATCGTTTTTTTTGTGTTTTGAGGGTTTATTGACATAAAAAGCAAATAACATAAAACTGAAACTTATTACAATAATCTGAATTTTCTGAAACAATTGATCTACTGCTGCAATTAATCTTTATTTCTCGAGAGAATGGAAAATTACGTTATTTTCAAAATAAAAACAATGGCAACGACATGGAACCTGATTTTTTATTTGATTTTTGCCTTGCCTTCAACTAGAACTGAAGCATTTCACTATTCATAACAGCACTGTAGCATTTTACTGTTCACGCGTCACTATTCACGCATCACTATTCATGTGACACTATTCACGTGTTACTATTCACGTGTTACTATTCATGCAGCACTATTCACGTGACACTATTCACATGTTACTATTCACGGTCGTACTGTAGCAGCAGGTACAAACTTTAATAAGCAAAGGATTAATCTTTAAATATTCTGATCTGCAATGAAACCCCTATTAATCTCTGAATCTTCTTCACAACTGTTGAGGCACAAATCAGAGTCTCTGTATGAAACTCTCTAGATACCAAATTCGCTGGATATTTCACCAGTTCAAATGGAGGCTCACAGAAGAACTATGTTCTTCAATGGCAATGGCTGAAACCCTTCTCAAAGCACAAAACCTATTTTCAAAATGATAGCAATAACAATGGATGCCGAGAATGAGCTCTTAAGTCTCTTTTTATTCTTTCCTTAGGAGAGCTCAAACACCTTCCTGGCCAATGTGGGATAAAAGATTTATTCCCACATTAAATTATTCACTTAACGCACTTTATTATATTAAAGTGACTTTACTATAAAGTTACTTTATAACTTTATAATAATATTAAAATATTAAATAAATCACTTAACTCACTTAAATTTTAATATCTCTTGATTTACTTGTCTGATTGCTAAGCCGTCTGAGCCAGGAGTCGAGAGACTAAATCCACATGTGACTAAACTGAGATTCTAAAAATAGCAGGGTGCTCCCATGACTTACTAAAAATAGTAAATCTAGCCAAAAGATGTCCGATTGACCCTGAACGAAAGCCAAGTAAAGAAACTCCGCTAACCAAGGCTGAGCCATGCCTCACAAGACCTCCTAATCTCCTCATTAGCCTACGAAGGTCGCATAATAGGCTAACTCTACACTGCAAAGAGATGTCAACTAGAAGGGGACATGACAGTCCGCCCCTCCTGAAATTGCTTGTCCTCAAGCAATCTCAACTCCGGATGCTGCAAAATCTCCTCACTCTCCCACGTAGCATCCTCTATAGGTAAATCTCTCCACTTCACCAGATATTCCCTGATAGTCCTCCTGCAAAGCTGTCTTTCCCTGTACTCCAGAATAGACTTAGGTACTAAAATCAATTTTCCCTCATCATCTAAGGGAGGTAATACTGCTGAAGGTACCACACGATGTCCTAATGCCTTCTTGAGGCGTGATACATCAAAAACATTGTGGACCTTACTATCAGGTGGGAGCTCTAGCTCGTAAGCCACCTCTCCAATATGCCTGGTAATCCGGAAAGGACCATAATATCGTGGCTTGAGCTTCTCTGATCCACTCTTCCTGAGAGTAGACTGTCGGTAGGGCTGTAGCATGAGGTATACCATGTCTCCCACCTCAAAAGATCTCTCTGTCCTCCTCTGATCCACATACTGCTTCTGCTGATTTTGTGCCTTAGCTATGTTCTCCTTAAGAGCCTTTACAATGTCCTGGCTCTCCTGTAATAAGTCCCCTGCCCTGGGCACCCTACTATCGCTCAGAAGCAAATCAAGAAAGCTAGGTGCCTCATAACCATACAACGCCATGAAAGGGGACATCTGGATGGTCATGTGATATGTGGTATTGTAACAATACTCACACAAATGTATCCATCGGACCCATGCCTTTTGCTGCCCTGCAACATAATTCCTGAGGTAACCTTCCACCCATTTGTTCACAATCTCCATTTGACCATCGGTCTACGGGTGGTAACTGGTGCTCGGGGTAAGCTCGGTCCCACAAAGCTTGAACACCTCCTGCCAGAAGTGACTCAAGAACCGACTATCCTTGTCGCTGACTATACTCCGTGGCAAACCATGTAATCTAAAAACATCACGGAAGAAAATCTCTGCTACCTGTGTAGCTATGTGAGTGGTGGTGATCGGGAAGAAGTGAGCATATTTCGTCAACCGATCCACAACTACATAAATACAGTCACGTCCTTGGGCTTTAGGCAAGCCCGTAATAAAATCCATCGACAGGCATTCCCACTTCCTATCAGGAATCGGAAGGGGCTGCAATAATCCTGCCAGAAATGTGTTCTCCTGTTTGTTCTGCTGACAAATAGGGCACTCACGCACATACTGAAGAACATCAACCTTAAGGCCTTTCCATGTAAACCGCTCTCGTACCTGTCTATATGTTTTAAAGTAACCCGGATGTCCTGCTGTAAGTACGTCATGGAAAGCTCGCATAATGGTGTTCTTCATCTCAGAACCTGGGACCAAGAAAATCCTGTTCTTGTAAATAATCAGCTCATTTACAACTGTGTACCTGGTGTCTACTATGGACCTCTCAACAATACTTGATGCCCAAGTGTCCCTGGCATACTCTGCCACAATCAAATGCCTCCAATCCTCTGTAATGTGCACCATAGAACTCAGATGAGGCCGGCGAGAAAGAGCGTCAGCAACAACACTCTGTGTTCCCTTGACATAAGTAATGTCAAAGTCATATGCCTGTAACTTGCTCACCCACTTTTGCTGGCGATCATTCAAATCCCGCTATCCAAGGAAATGTCTCAAGCTATTGTGATCAGTTTTAATGCAAAACTTGCTGCCTACTAGGTATTGCCTGAATTTGGCCAAGGCATGCATTATGGCCAGCATTTCCTTATCATATATGCTGAAAATCCTCTCTGGTCCTCTGAGTTTCTTGCTCTCATAAGCTATCGGGTGCTTGTCCTGCATTAGCACAGCTCCTATGCCCTCACCAGAAGCATCACACTGAAGCTCAAATGGCTTCGTGAAATCAGGTAAAGCCAGTACCGGACATGTAGTCATAAGCTCCTTGAACCTCATAAAACACTCCTGTGCCTCAGGAGTCCAAATGAATGCACCTTTCCTCAACAAATTCATCGTAGGTGCTGCATGGCGAGAATAACCACTGACAAATCTGTGGTAGAAACCACACAACCCAAGGAATCCTCGCAGCTGTGTAAGGTTCTCAAGAGTAGGCCAATCTATGATAGCACAGATCTTCTCAGGATCCATCCGCACTCCCTCTGCATTGATGATGTGGCCTAAATATAATAACTCGGTCATTCCTAAGTCACACTTGGATTCCTTGGCATACAAGGACTCCCTATCCAAAATGCTGAGTACAATCTCTAAGTGAGCTAAGTGCTCCTGCCATGTCCTGCTATAAATCAATATATCATCGAAGAAGACGAGTACATATCTCCTCAACTGAGAGTGGAAGACCCTGTTCATGGTGGACTAGAAGGTAGTTGGAGCATTGGTTAGCCCAAATGGCATAACCATAAACTTGAAGTTTCCACAATGACAACAAAAGGCGATCTTCTCAATATCCTGCTCACGGACTCTGATCTGATGATAGCCCGATCTCAAATCTATCTTCGTAAAATAATAGGCTCCATGGAGCTCATCAATAAGCTCATCTATACGGGGTATGGGGTACCTGTTCTTAATTGTTCTCTTATTCAATACCCTGTAATCAATGCACATACGTAGGGTACCATCTTTCTTCTTCACTAGAACAATTGAAGAAGCAAATGGTGACTTACTCGGCCGAATGTGACCCATAGCAAGCAGCTCCTTGATTGTCTTCTCTATCTCATCCTTAAGCCGCTTCGGGTGCCGGTAAGGAGTAATCATGACAGGGCTTAGCGCCCTCCTCAAGCTCTATGATGTGCTCTATCCCTCTATCTGGAGGTCTCCCTGGTGGAATGTCACTAAAAACCTTATCATACTTAACCCGCAACTGCTGGATGTCAGGATGATACTCGGTCTTATGCTGTCCCCCCTGTGTAGGCATCAAGGTACACTCTGCTGCCCACTCAATCTGGTCATGACGAATGAGTCTCTCCATCCGTCGGAAGGAAATAGTCTTAACACTACTGTCTCTAATGGCCTTCAATATGTGAGTTTTTCCTTCCACCTCGAACCGAATCTCCATGTCTTTAAGGCGAAGTGTAACCTCCTCAAGAGAATGGAGCCACTTCATGCCCAAGACTATATCAAGATCACCCATGTTAACCACATAATAATCAGCCTTGAATTCATAATTATTCAAGCGCAAAGGGAGATCCTTAATCATGCGGTCACACTTGAGAGTGTAACCATCAGCCACCTTAACCCGAAGACCCTCAAACTCTTCGTCATTATCCCACGCTTCTCCACAAATCTGGCATCAATGAAATTGTGGGTGGCACCTGTATCCAGAAGGGTAATAACCTTTTGACCAGCCAAGACTCCGCGGAGTCTAAAAGATCCCTCCTGCTGAATGCTAGACAGCCGTGCCTCCTGGAACTGAAACTCTGTCTCACCCTTAGGCTCTGAAGCCTCTGCCTCTGCCTCTGACTCCTCAGGACTCTCCTGCTGTTCGGAATTTTCAGAATCCGAACCCTCATAGTAAGCCCACATAACCCTGTTGGCCTTTCCTTTTGGCCTCAAAGGACAATCGTGATTTATGTCATAGGGACCCTTGCAGTAGAAGCATAACTTCTTCCTGCGTAAATCGTTAAGAGTTTCTCGGTCTAAGGGTGCTGCTGATTTACCCTTAGAGTCACTCTTAAAATCAGTTTTTTCCTTGTTCCTATTGAATCCCTTGTTGTCCTTAAAAGAAGAAGAACTCCTAGAATTGAACTTGCTAGATGGGGCTGCAAGTTCCATGCTACGTGCCTTCCTCATAGCTTCCTGTAGTGAGGGAGGATCAAAAGCCTTAATCCAACCCTTCAGTGGTTCCGATAAGCCCTCAGTGAATAGGACTATTAATCTCCTCTCTGAGATATTTGGCACCATAACTGCCAATCGCTGAAATTCACTGATGAAAAGATCCAAGCTTCCTGTTTGTTTCAGCTGAGCTAAGTCCCGAAAGTAAACTTCTGGATCCTTCTTATCAAACCTCTCCACAAGCCTATCCACAAAATCTTGATAAGCTGTCACCTGATTATGCTGGAGAGTGATCATCCCATGAGACCACCAATCATGTGCTACTCCCTCCAAGTGCAAGGTGGCATATTTAATAGCTTCAACCTCTGTCATAGGTCTCAATGCTAGGAAAGTATCAAGCTTATGAATCCAAGCTTGAGCAGTCATCTTGCCACTACCATCAAAAGAAGGCAAAGTAAGCTTACTCGTAGCTCGCTGAAGTTCACTGTTTTGATTCCTGGGCCTTCTATCTTGTCTAACTAAATGATAGTGTTCTCTCCTCTGATTCACAAACCTATCAAAAGTCATCCTCTCACACACCTGTGGAGTTAGTAATTCCCATTCATCATTCGCAGCCATAAGGACATCTGCGAACGCCTCCTCACCTGCTTCTTCTACTGGGACTACCTCTGGCTCATCTCTAACAAAGGTAGGACGAGTTGGCCTATCTGCTGTCCAAGAACGAGTCCTCTGGCCTCCAAGTGAACCCGCTGCACTCCTGTTATCCCCTTGATCTGGATTTTGTCTATCCTGTGGATTAATACGTTCAACCAAGGTAGTAAGTGCCTGTAAAGCTTGAGCCATCTGCTGCTGTCCTGTAGCCATTGTTCTGAAGAACTCTCTAGTTTCTTGTTCCTCATCTCTGTTCCCTCTAGGTGGACTGCCTGCAAACCTGTCACCCATTTCAACTGTTGGCACCTCTGTAAATGGATTGTCTTCTCTCCAATCCCTTTCCTGTTCAGCTCTTCTGCGGGTGTAATACCTGTGAGGTCCAATTTTTTGTGGTTGCATATGAAACCCAAATCCCTCAGGCTGGCAGGAAACCGCTCTGATACCACTGTAAGAACCCGACTAGTTCTCTGCTTCTATACTATTTTGCTACTGAATGCACTATCTCAATTTGTTTTGGTGTTTTGAATAGATATATCATTTTTTTTGTGTTTTGAGGGTTTATTGACATAAAACGCAAATAACATAAAACTGAAACTTATTACAATAATGTGAATTTTCTGAAACAACTGATCTACTGCTGCAATTAATCTTTATTTCTCGAGAGAATGGAAAATTACGTTATTTTCAAAATAAAAACAATGGCAACGACATGGAACCTGATTTTTTATTTGATTTTTGCCTTGCCTTCAACTGGAACTGAAGCATTTCACTATTCATGACAGCACTGTAGCATTTTACTGTTCACGTGTCACTATTCACGCATTACTATTCACGCATCACTATTCACGCATTACTGTTCATGTGGCACTATTCACGCAACACTATTCACGTGTTACTATTCACGGCCGTACTGTAGCAGCAGGTACAAACTTTAATAAGCAAAGGATTAATCTTTAAATATTCTGATCTGCAATAAAACCCCTATTAATCTCTGAATCTTCTTCACAACTGCTGAGGCACAAATCAAAGTCTCTGTATGAAACTCTCTAGATACCAAATTTGCTGGATATTTCACCAGTTCAAATGGAGGCTCACAGAAAAACTACGTTCTTCAATGGCAATGGCTGAAACCCTTCTCAGAGCACAAAACCTATTTTCAAAATGATAGCAATAACAATGGATGCCGAGAATGAGCTCTTAAGTCTCTTTTTATTCTTTCCTTAGGAGAGCTCAAACACCTTCCTGGCCAATGTGGGATAAAAGATTTATTCCCACATTAAATTATTCACTTAACGCACTTTATTATATTAAAGTGACTTTATTATATTAAAGTGACTTTATTATTATAAAGTTACTTTATAACTTTATAATAATATTAAAATATTAAATAAATCAATTAAGTCACTTAAATTTTAATATCTCTTGATTTACTTGTCTGATTGCTAAGCCGTCTAAGCCAGGAGTCGAGAGACTAAATCCATATGTGACTAAACTGAGATTCTAAAAATAGTAGGGTGCTCCCATGACTTACTAAAAATAGTAAATCTAGCCAAAAGATGTCCGATTGACCCTGAACGAAAGCCAAGCAAAGAAACTCCGCTAACCGAGGCTGAGCCATGCTTCACAAGACCTCCTAATCTCCTCATTAGCCTACGGAGGTCGCATAATAGGCTAACTCTACACTGCAAAGAGATGTCAACTAGAAGGGGACATGACATAATCTCAGCAAAACAAAAAACAAACTTCACAAATTGGCATGATCCTACTTGCAATGAATAAATCTAAAGAATCTTATTACAGTGATCACTATTTACTAGACACACATAATCCTAAGTAAATAATGTCAGAATTGCATAACTCAACAAATTAAATTTTACCCTAGAATAGTAAATACAATCAAAAGCAAGGAATACTTATCTCTTAAATATTGTGAAGGGTGGACACCATATGATATGTTGCTCTTGCGCTTAGTACACAACCTTCACAGCTTGAACATAGGCCCATGACTAGAGTAGAAATTCACTAGAATCATTTTGGGGAGAGATCTCAATCACATCCGCAAATGAAGCATGTTGATTAGGCCTGGTAGGACATTCCTTCGCATAGTGACCAAATTTGTCACATTTAAAGCATTGAACACGAGAGAGGTCCCATTTCTTCTTGAATGCAGGAGCACCATCTGACCCATTATCTCGATTCCTTTTAAAGAATCCTTTCTTCCAAACTTTTCCTTTCTTCGATGAATGAGAGGTGAGAACATGTAAATCTTCATTCTTTGAACTTTGACCAATGCCCCTTGCCATTAGTCTCGACTCCTCTTGAATGCAGTCAATCCTCAATCGATCAAACTTGGGAAGTTTAGATCTTGCACTGATTCCTTGAATAAACGACTCCCATGAAAGCGGAAGACCATTGAGAGCAATCATGGTCAAATCCTTGTCATCAACAATATGACCAATGGTAGAGAGTTGATCTCTCAATTCGGAAATCTTCATGAAGTAGGTGATGACAAACTCTTCTTCCGCCATCTTAATGTGAAGTAGTTGTTGCTTCAAGGTTAGGGCACGACTGGTGTTGTTGATTTCGTACATCTCTTCCAATGTTTTGAACATCTCCCTTGCAGTATCCAACTTGAAGACAATTGGGACAATATGATCTTTGACGGAATCAACCAACACTTTCTTTGCCCTAGTATCTTTCTTCCTCCACTGCAACTCTCTTCTTCCTCCTCAGGTTCAGGAACTTTTGTTTTCACGAACTCAGCTAAATCATTCTCTTCCAAAGTGAGCATGATTCTGAACCTCCATGATGTGTAGTTCGAAATCCCTTCGAGTCTATCCTCGATTTTCAGACCGTTCACCATCTTGAGAAATTTAGAAGATAGACTGAAAAAGAATAAAGTGAGTGTTGCAAACTAAATCTGATCACGATCTTTTTCACACCCGCTCTGATACCATGTTAGTGTTTCTTAGATCAGATTGAACAATACAAGTAATTAAATAATTGCAACACATAAGACAATGAACACACAAAGATACCCTGGGAAAACCCTCCTCTTGAGGGAGAAAAACTCAACAAATTAGTCTCTTCTATAATGTATAACAAAAGACAGAAATCTGCTTACAACACAGGCCCAACAATGGCCAATAGAGAGTCACAATGAATTCACACTTCTCCTTAATGCACAAGATACAAATGAATCTGTTCTTCCTTGAAATCAGACTGTTGTAGCAAATGCGAATTCTGCTCTTCAATGATATATGCGAACTTCTGCTCTTAATAGTAAATGCGAACTTGCTTGATGAAATCGAATTACCTTTTACAATGATAATGACCTTGTACTTATACATCATAGGCGCCTCTTCATTTAGGTCGGCCTTTCTTGAAAACAGAAATATAACTTTAGGTCGGCTCAAATTAAGACAAGGATAGGCGAACCATAAAGGGTCGGCCCTGTAGCAAATATATTGTTTGACATAAATTAAATAGCCGAGAGGCTATCCATTTAATTTATCTTTCCTTGGGAAGTGCAGACTGAAGCTGTCATAACATCAACACTAGCCACCCTCCTTTCTAGGGCCGACCTAGAAATAGATATAATTTTTTTTATGAAACAAGAGGCCGACCTGCCTTGATTACATTTTATTTAAGAAAATAGCTCCTGAAGCTACAAAACACTAACAAAGAAGAATTATGATTGACATCCTTGTCTTTATGTAGTTTCACATAATCTGATTTATGATCAGTAGATTCAATCCCTTCAATATCACCCTCAATGCATGACCCTTGAGATGGAGTAACAACAATCTCAGGTTGAAAAGGAATTCACTTGTGTATTTTTATTCATAGGCTCATTTTGGTAGTCAAACCAAAAGCCTCCTGCATCATTGAAATGAAAGAAGCCATTATCATTTTTAGCTTGCTCCTTATGTATCAAATCACAAGGTGCAAGAATGGCAGGATTAATAAATGGTGATCAGTATGTTCATAAGTTTCAGTCAAAATTTATATGGTCTTCATGAGGATACTATAAGTTCTATCTGCATCTTCAAATTTTGTATCTTCCTTTGTTGCATCTGGGTCTTACAGAGAAGAAGTAGCATTTTTTTTTTAATTAGTGAACAAGTGAAGGGCAGTCATGTGAGAAACAAAGACACTGTCCCTATGATAATCATATACCCTAAAGTATTTTGTGGAGATAGGGAAAAGGAAAATCATGCCACTAATGTCAAGAGGAAGTATTACATTAACAAAGCTTTATAGATAATAGCAGCATCACATAAAAGAGGGAGAATCACATCATAAAGGAGAGGAGTATGTTACATCCCTTTGCCATTGATGTCAAAGGGGGAGAGTTAGAGAAAGGGGGGGGATTATGTTGCCATCAATGAAACAGGGGGAAGTTGTTGGAAAATTGTTGTCATTGATGTCAAAGAGAAAGATATCGATGTCTAAGGAATAAGAACATATTGCTTTGTCATGATTGATCACTACCTTGCTTAGTGCCACTTTGAGGAAGAGACAACACCGTTGGAAGTGACTTAAAATAAATTAAATAAGGATTAAAATACAAGCCGACTTGCAATGCCTTAGTGCCACCTTTGGAAATGAATTAATTAATGAAAATTATGGCCGACCTCCTTCATGTAAGTGCCTTGTTGAAATAATTAAATAAATTATTTTATTTTATTTATATGGATGACCTCCCTGTGAATGTGCGCCTCCCTTGTGAAGAGGCGTATTTGATGGTATTAAAGAGGGATGATATGAGTGTTTGAAGAGTAGCAAAAATAAATATATCATTTTGATTTATTATAGCACAAATAAAAGTGAAGAATATTGCGGACTTATAAAGGGATGCCTCTCTTGGTGAAAAGGTATATTGTAGTACAAAAGGAGATGAGTGGGAAGTGTGAAAGGTAAATGAGTTAGTGGTTTGAATCAAAGCTTGAATCTGCCCATGTTAGTCGACTCAAGTGATTCAATTGTTAAGGCCATTCCTTCTTAAGCAAATGATTGATGGGGTTTCAAACATCGGGCACATGCGACTTGGCCTAATAGTTGATTCAGAAAGTGGTTTCTCCAATGCTTGTTTGATGGTTATTGGATGAATGAGATTTTGAGTTGGCCCCTCCATTCAATTAACCGAGATCAAGCTTTCAAGGTGGATCATCAATGGCTTAAGGGAGAAGATGATAAATAGCTTTTTAAGTCTCTACCCGACCTAGTGATATATATCCGCTAATGAACCGTGAAGCATCAACAAGTGCCAAGTTGGCACTTCAATGCCCTAGGTTGGTGCTTGTTATGGAAAAACTAGGCACAAAGTGCAAAGTGCCAATAATAGCCAAGTTGGTGCTTAAAAGCTCCAAAAAGCTCAAGGTTGGCACTTCATTTTGCATTAACTCCCTATGCTTTCTCATGTTGGGTTGTATGTAGGTGTTCTAAACACCCAAATACACAAATAAGACACTGTTTACCACCCCCTTGAAGCTGACCTTGGGTAGGGGTATTAGCATCAATGGGAAGAGATAGAAGCAAAGCCACTAGCATCAGTTTTAGTTCCAAATCTACTTCCATTAGTGGGTTACCCCATTGAATGAGTGAAAGTACCATCACACGTGGTAAAATAAGTGTTGCTAATTGGTTTTATTGATTCAATCAAATAAGCGAGTTTACCACTACCACCACCAATAGAAATTGTTGAACTAATAGATCTAGATTGAGATTCGGATGCACCTATAGTCAAGGCATAGAAAGTTGGTTTACCATCACTGGAAGAGGTAGCAGCATATAATCCACGACCATTATTATATTAGCTCTATCATCAACACCTGAGAAGGCACCTGAACTACCGGTACTATAACGCTTTCGCTTTGCACTCATTGGGATTGTACCTAGCTTCGCATTTGTTGGCTCTGATATTTTTTATCGTCTAATCTTTCGTGTTCATGCTCATAGGAGTTGTGGAACATATATATATACAAATTCTCCCCCCACCCCCCCACCATTTGAATCTTTCCATTTGAGGTGTTTGGGATCCCTTCACTCCCTTCTCTCCTTGCCTTCTCTCCAACTTGATTCCTTCACACCCTCCCAATTGATTAGGTATCAGTAGTTTTGATATCTTCTTATCAACCGTGGGTACCATCAGAAGTATACCTCTTGGTCGATACGGTCATTCGTCAATTTCTAGTTTACACTTTTTCGCTCATAATGACAAATGATAGCCCTTAAAAGATTTCCATCTATTCTATCGGTCGAGCAAAGTTGGACAATAGAAGTCACATCCCACTAGTGATTAATGGGTGCTTCTCAATATCACTATCACCAGCCCTGTGCTTACAATGCCATGCCTCGAGTAACTAGCTCACCAACTATGGGGTGGCCCTACAAGATCACAAACCAAGCCGATGGGTACACACACTTTTTGGAGTGGCCTTGGTCAGCACGGTTTCAAAGCTTATACATTGCGGCATCTTAGAATAGTTTGACTTTACACAGGGGTGGTGAGTGTCCAACTTCCCTACTAACTTATTTGGATCCTCGAAAGAAGTTGCTACTTGCCTTGGGGGTTGTCCTAAAACCTGCCTTATGAAGCAGTTTGTAGCCAATTTGAGAGGAGTACTTTGAGGTTTCAATAAAGGCAAAGTACTATGTGACCAAGTCATGTTCGAAATAGAGTTTTGTTATATATGATGCCCTATTTGAAATCTCAAACACCTACCTCAACTCGATTAGATAGGAAGCCTATTGTAGTGAATCGGATCTGATGAACATAACATACTTGTTAATTCAAGAATTGGCATGGGGGTCTGGGGGTGTCCCCTAGTACAACATGGTTGTTGGTTTGCTAACCTGAAGTGCACCTTCCCAAAATGCGATGAACAAAATGGTTACATTGTTCTTGCCTAGCCTCCTCGATCAGATTAAGGTAACTAGTTTCTTGGTCTAACTTTCACTTTTCAGGAAGCCAACTAGCCCATTACAGACTGAATGGCTTACCTATTGTGGGGGTTATCCCCAAGCCAATCAATAAAATCAATATCCCCTAATTGTGTTACCTTGGGTTGAGTCAAATCAATAAAATCACTATCTCTTGATTTTTTATTGCCCGTGAAGCATATAGTGCATTTGAAGATGCATGTGTGAAAGTGAGGTTAGTCATAAGATGCATTTGTGAAAGGGAGGTTAGTCATAAGATGCATGTGAGTAGTTATTCATAAAGCTTATGTGGTTGGGGTGGGCTATTGGTGATGTTATTGGTGGATAAACTACTGGACTATTGGATCAACAACATCATCATTACGACACTATGGCCCACACTCCTCTAAGAGGCTATACTTACCCCATGCTCCACATGATTCCATACTATTTATATCTATGTTACGAATGAATAGTAAACACTCCCTTTTGATGACAAATACACACACGACGGATCAGGTGGAGATGCACTAATTATAGATAGATGTGGAGGTGTTTTCTCTTATTGATTCCTTCCTTAAATATGTATTGCCAGACTGATGCCTAATGATTGTGATTTTTGTAGTTGTAACTATGGATATCTGACCTTAATGATTGAGATATTCTTGGTTGTAATTACTCGATAGAGCTTCTATGTGGGAAATACGATACGGATAAATGGTTGTAAATAGAAACTATCTTAATAAAGGATCAAATATAAAAAGGATGAAACTAAAAGGAAAGGGCGATGCATGCCGGATTGGCCCTGCATGCCAAACTAGCCCTATATGCTACTTTCGTTGATACAGACTACTTCTATTCTAGGATATTCTTCTTTCCCAAGCCAAAGAAGGGTTCATTCCACATTTAGCATCCCACCTTGGATGTGCTCGCTATAAAGCTCTCAATCCATCTGTTCCACATTCATATCTCAATTATTTCAATTAGTATGTTCAAGCTCGAGAATACAATCCAATAGGGTAGGGCTCATTCTTTGGGTTCTTTCAAATAGAATGTGGGGTGGGCCTTGAGTCCCAATCAATCGAACTTAAATGAGATGGAGAACTAGCCCCCAACCAAATGTTTTTGAACTATGAGAGGTGACTCTAGCCATTAATTACAATATAGCCGAAGCAGTCACCTCGGGGCTCCACTCCAGCCATTAATTATAGTATAGTTGAAGCAATCACCTCTCATAGTTCAAAAAATCTGGTTGGTGGCTAGTTCCCCATCTCATTAAGTTCGATTGATTGGAACTTAGGATCCACGTCACATTCTATTTGAAAGAACCCAAGAAATGTGCCTTACTATAATATTGGATTATATTCTCAGGCTTGAACATACTAATTGAAATGGATTTATATTTGTGATTATACATGTATATGCTTTATGATATTCCTAACATGTGCTAATATATACAATACTCAAAACACATAAAAAAATAATAACAATGACATCTCATGTATTTACATTTCCATATAATAAGCATAAGGCCCCAATCATTTAAGTGGTTTTAGCAAGATGGTGAAATTGAAATAACTTTTTCTATTATTAGAAAATGGAATATATATTTGCAGTCTAAACATTGCAAATAAACATTATACTAGAAATCCTTTCAGAAGCACAAGCAACCATACTTAAACTATTTATTTATGTGACAAAAAATGTCTCTTCCCTTCTTCCCAAGTCAAAATTCAATATTATAAAATAATGCATAAAACTGCCAAACTATCTACCCAAATGCTATCTGAACTAACACCCCAAAATGACATTTATTTCCTACGCTTCCCGATTCTAGAAGCATTGAGGGACTTTCTAGCAAATGTGGGGCAGTTGCAGGATCAACTGGCCTGTGCAACACCTTGGTCTTTTCATCCACTTTTTCGAGGGCCGAAACCCACACATTGTGGCAGTTCCACTCTATTTGGCTCTGACAACATTCGAAAAACATTTCCACCAGATCATGCTCGATTAATTTTCCATGAAGGCCCATGTTCTGGACCACGACGCATATGCAAAACTCCTTCCCATCATTGGACTTGTTGAGATTATAAACCTAAATCTCCTAGCATGTCGTCTAGGACTTGAAAAGCCATTGTAGAACATAGTTGAAGCTTGGAATCCGACACCATGAGAATACAAGGTTCACATACATGTATCACAAAATTCCCCTCTTACTTTTGTGTGGAGTATTGTGCGAGGCATCCTCTAGAATAGTCTCCTCCCCTTCTCTCTTGCCTCTACCTATTCCTTCTCCACCCGCCCTATTAGGGGAATTCTCTTTGAACCTTATGACTCTTACTCCTTAGGTCAATGCATCCTCGAGGGATGGTGGGGGAATAGGGATGTGTGGGCTGAGTGGCAAGTCATTGTGCCTCACCCCTCAAGAACTCAAAAAAACATATCTCCCATGATTTTTAGCATTGAGACAAAGACAACCATCATTGATGGGGGGACAAAGGCATAGGGATAGAAAATTTTAACAATCGAATGGGGAGTTAGATCATAGATGCAAAAAATAGCCGAGAGGTGAATGTGGAATAGATGGATCAAGGGATTTACTTTATAGTGAGTGTGGCCAAGGTGGGATGGGAAATGTGGAATGAACCCTTCTTTGGATTGGGAAAGTAAAATATTTAGGAATATAAATAGTTAGTATCAATGAAAGTGGCATGCAAAGCTAGTCCGACATGCATTGCCCTTTTCCTTTCAATTTATTTCTTTTAATAGTTGATCCTATCTTAATATACTTTCTATTTACAACCATATATTTGTATCGTATTTCTCATATAGAAGCTTTATTGGATAATTAGTGTCAGATATTTGTATTTACAACCAAGAACATCTCAATCATTAGGGTCAGATATCCATATTTATAGCTAGGAACATCTCAATCATTAGGGGTCATTCCGGTAGTACCTATTTAAGGAAGGAATCGGTGAGAGAAAACACCTTTCACATCTATCTATAATTAGTGCATATCCACTTGATCTGTTGTGTGTGTATCTGTCATCAAAAGGGATTGTTTACTATTCCTTTGTAGCATAGATATAAATAGTATGGAATAATGTGGAGTATGGGGTAAGTATAGCCTCTTAGAGGAGTGTGGGGTATAGTGTTGTAATGTTGATGTTGCTGAACCAATAATCCAAGAGTTTATCCACCAGTAACAACATCACAAGTAGAACCACTAATAGCCCAGCCCAACCACATATGACTTTTGACTAACTACTCACATGCGTCTTATGACTAACCTTACTTTAACTACATGTTTCACAGGCAATAAAAAATCAAGGGATAGTGATTTTATTTATTTGACTCAACCCAAGGTTACACAATCAACGGAGATTAATTTTATTGATTGTCTTGGGGGGTAACCCCCACAATAGGTAAGCCATCTGGTCCATAATGGGCTGCCTAGCTTCCTTGAAAGTGAAAGCTATACCAAGAAATTGGTTACCTTAATCCACCTGGGGAAGCCAAGTAGGAATAATGTAACTTTTTTGTTCATCACCTTCCAAGAAGGCGCACTTCAGGTTAGCAAACCAACAACCATGTAGTACTGAGGGACACCCTCGGACCCCCATGATAGTTCTTGAATTAACTAGTACATTACGTTCATTAGATCTGATTCACTACACTAGGCTTCCCATTCGACTGAGTTGAGGTAGGTTTTTGAGATTTTAAACAAGGTATCATATATAACAAAAATTTGTTTCGAATGTGAGTCGGTCACATAGTATTTTGCCTTCACTGAAACGTCATAGTGCTACTTTCAAGTTGGCTACAAATTGCTTCATGAGATGGGTTTCAAGACAACCTCCAAGACTAGGCATGAGATGTCAGTACCACCTTCTTTTCAGGGATTTGGATAAGTTAGTAGGGAAGTTGGATGCTTAATGGCTCTATGTAAAGTCAAACGGTTTTGAGATGCTCCAAAATGTGTGTACCCATCAACCTGGTTTGTGGTCTCGTAGGGCCACCCCATAGTTGGTGAACCAATTACCCGAGGCATGGTATTGTAAGCCTAGGGTTGGTGAAAGTGGTATCTAGGAGCACCCATTACTTGTTAGTGGGATGCAACTTCTATTCTTTGACTTTGCTCGATCGATAGAACGGATGGGAATCTTATAAGGGCTATTGTTTTTCATTACAAGAAAAAAGGGTAAATTGGAATGCGATCGAACAACCATATCGATTGACTGACCAATCGTGAGGTATACTTTTGATGGGACCCATGGTTGATGATGAGATATTTAGACTACCAATACCTCATCAACTAGGAGGGGTGAAGGAACCAAGAGGGAGAGAAGGAAAGGAGAGAAGCGAGTGAAGGGATCCCAGAAACCTCGAATGGAAATATTCAAATAGGGGGGAGTTGTATATATATATATATATGTTCCACAACTCCTAAGATCATGAAGACAAAATATTAGTCAAATTCCAAAGCCAGTAGATACAAAGCTAGGTAGAGTGCCAGCGGGTGCGAAGCTAAAGCGTTAGAGTGCTAGATGTGTAGGTGCCTTATCAAGTACTGCTGATTGAACTAATCTACTAATGGTGGTGGATCATATGTTGCTAACTCTATCTCTTCCAGTGATGGTAAACCAACTTGCTATGCCTTGATTACAGGTGCATCAAACTCTCAATCTAGATCTATTGGTTCAACAATTGCTATTGGTGGTGGTAGCGGTAAACCTGTTTATTTGACTGAATCAATAAAACCAATTGGCAACAGTTATGTTAGCACTGTTGGAAATTTGTTATTGATGTCAAGTAAAGTAAAAGAGATCAAACTGATCTGAAGATTTCTATGCTTTGTTGAAGACCAGATATTGTTTGGATCAGATCATTATAGCCTTAAATAAATTAAATCAATCTGAAGATCATTATATACTTTGTTGAAGAGTTTCATTACATCAAAGAAGCAATGAACAGATGTTAAAAGCAACACATTCCTTAAAGAGCACAAATAGATTGCTAAGTGAATAAAGCAATATCTTTTCTGAATATAAAAAAAAAAATTATGTGCAGGACATAAGACAAAATGAATAAAGACAAAAATAGGAAAAGACAAAGTCTTTAAAAGGCAGTGATTCAGTTTTGAAAGGATGCACTTCACCTTTTGAATGATATGATGAATATTAAAAGTAAAAAAGTGATACGATTTCTTAATGAAATGGTGCGAATTATTTTGTGGAGAAGCACGTGTCATTTTGCTGATAAAAATATTTTTATAAGTGAAGAGGTGTGATTACCTTTGGTTAAGGAAAAACAATAAAAAAATGTTTCCTTCAAGTGGTGTGACTTATCATGAAACTTCAGTTTTATTAAACAAACAAAAACAAAAGGTTGCAATCAATATTGGTACGACTCCTTGAAGATGTGTGTTTCAAATATGAAATGATACGATTCCCTTAAAGATATCAGATTTATTAAATGGTATGATTTATGAAGGGGTGTGATTAAAGTTTCTCTTGATAAAAATAAACCAAGGCAGATCTGAAATGGTGTGATTATAAAAGTCATATTTTAAATGATGCACTATTTTACAAAAGGTTGCAGTGGTTGATCAACATATATAAATGTGTTCCAATTCAGATTTGAATAGGGACTGTGTAAGAATGATTATGTGAATAGAAGTGCAGAAGATTATATCTCTTGTCTGAGCATAAAGGAATAACATACATCACAAAGAAAGGATTGGAGTGAAGTAAAAAGAAGAATTCAGATTTTCAGTTTATCATAAGAGATTGGTGCCTCTTGTTAGCCAAGGTTGGTGCCTTGGGAGAGGGATTTGGTGCTCCTTGTAGGTTGGTGCCTACTAAACCAAGTTAGGGAGTTGGTGCTCCCTGTAGGTTGGTGCCTACAAAACAGATTAAGAGGTCGGTGCCTCTAGTAGGTTGGTGCCTACAATCATTGTAAACTTATATAAATATAAAGTACATTATTTGTACCGTGGTTTTCTCTCGTAAGGGTTTCCACGTAAAATCTTGGTGTCAACTTGTTCTTATTGTTATATTTTTGCATAGTTTCTATTGTGATTGATAAAGTTTCACCCCCCCCCTCTCAGTATAACTATGTGCTCATCAACCACTTGTAATGGTACTTTCACTCATTCAATGGGGTAACCCATTAGTGGAAGTAGATTTGGAATTGAAGTTGATGCTGGTGGCTTTGCTTCTATCTCTTCCCATCAATGACAATTCCCCTACCCAAGGTCAGCTTCAAGGGGGTGGTAAATGGTGTCTTATTTGTGTATTTGGGTGGTTAGAACACCCACACACAACCCATCATGAGAAAGCATAGGGAGCTAATGCATAATGAAGTGCCAACTTAGCCATTATTGGCACATTGCGCTTAGTGCCTAGTTTTTCCATAACAAGCGCCAACCTGGGGCTCTGAAGTGCCAAACTTGGTGCATATTGGTGCTTTGTTAGTGAATATATATCATTGGGTCGGGTGGAGACTTCAAAAGCTATTTATTATCTTTTCCCTATCCCCATTAAGCCATTGGTGATCTGCCTCGAAAGCTTGATCCTACTGAATTGAATTGAGGGTTTACACGAAATCTCATTCATCCAATAACCATCAAAGACACATTGTAGAAATTGATTTCCGAATTAGTTATTAGGTCATGCTGTATTTTCCCGATGTTTGGAACCCCATCAATCATCTGCCGAAGAAGGAAGGAATGGCCTTAACAATTGAGGCACTTGAGTTGACTAACAGGGGCATATTCAAGCTTTGATTTGACCAACTGAAAGAGATTCTTGTTTGGATGCCAGTGGTGGTCGTATCCTCTCCTCGAGAGTGATAGGGCTGGTCAAACCAACTACGACAGTAGAGATTGAGAGGAAGGAATCGAACTATCTTCTATTGTCTTCCATCCACCCCTGGGCATGAATGTTATGTATAGAATCTCGAGCTCATTGTGGGGTTAGGTGGGCAATTCAACCATATCCCCTTGACTATATCTCCCCATCCAATCTAGGGTGAGAGGATATAGTTGGGGTGGGTGGGTGATTTCAAGATAAAGAAAGATTATATACATCACATGCATACCTCCAACTTCCAGTATTAGTATGAAGTAAGAAGTATGATATAAGTATTATAGGTAACCATGTATTTGTAACTAAATGATGGTGGAATTTGTCATGTGATGCAAGAATTGGATTATATAGCTTATGATAAGTAATGTTTGCTTTGATGCAAGAATTCAAGGTTCAATGATATAGCTCATGTTGGGGGGATATATAGGCACCAATTTTTTGAAATCACATGAGTTCCACGACATGGTTGAAGTTGATGCGACATCCCCAATACCTATCTATCTACCCTGACATCTATTTGCCTTGATAGCTATCTGTATGTCCCAAAATCTATCTATATTTTATGATCCAATCCATATTTCTGGAGCCCAAATTAGGCATGCAGTTCTAAATAGTGACTTCTAAATAGTGACTGTTGTTTCTATCTATTATCTTTTGACCAGTTCTCATTCATATTTCGTAGGGAATATATATAGTTTGAGTCTATTTCTTTCCTAATTGCTTTTTCTTGCTAACACGTATAGATATTACTGGATGGGTCAAATAAGAAACCCTGACCAACATATATTACTAGATGGGTCAAGTAAATACAAATACTTAGCATGGGGATAGTTGAGATTTGTGTGGCCTAATTATTGAGTATGGATTAGAAAGAGAGGTTTTATTTGTGTGGCCTGATTATGGGTTAAGTATAGCCTCTTAGAGGAGTGTGGGGTATAGTGTCATAATGTTGATTTTGTTAGTCCAATAGTCTAGGAGTTTATACACCAGTAACAACATCACAAGCAACACCACCAATAGCCCACCCCAACCACATATGGCTTATGACTAACTACTCACATGTGTCTTATGACTAACCTCACTTTCACACGTGTTTAATGACTAACCTTGCTTTCACTTGCTTCACAGGGAGTAAAAAATCCGGGAATAGTGATTCTATTGATTTGACTCAACCCGAGGTTACATAATCAGGGGATATTGATTTTATTGATTGTATTGGGGGGTAACCCCCACAATGGGTAAGCTATTTGATCTGTAATGGGCTGGCTGGCTTCCTTGAAAGTGAAAGCTAGACCAAGAAATCAGTTACCTTAACCCACCTGAGGAAGCCAAGTAGGAACAATATAATTGTTTTGTCCATTGCCTTCCGAGAAGGCACACTTCAGGTTAGCAAACCAACAACTGTGTAGTACCAAGGGATACCCCTGGACTACCATGCCAATTCTTAAATTAACTAGTATGTTACATTCATTAGATCTTATTCACTGCACTAGGCTTCTCATTCAATTGAGTTGAGGTAGGTTTTTGAGATTTCAAACAAGGCATCGTAAATAACAAAAATCTGTTTTGAACATGAGTTGGTCACATAGTACTCTGCCTTCACTGAAATGTCATGGTAATACTTTGAAGTTGGCTACAAACTACTTCATGAGATGGGTTTCAGGACAACCCCCAAGGCTAGGCATGAGATGTTAGTAGCATCTTCTTTTTAGGGAGCCAAATAAGTTAGTAGGGAAGTTGGGCGCTCACTGGCCCAATGTAAAGCCAAACGGTTCTGAGATGCGGTAATGCATAAGCTCTGAAACGGTGTCGACCAAGGCTACTCCAAAAAGTGTGTACCCATTAGCTTGTTATGTGATCTTGTAAGCTAATGCCTTGCAAGCTATTTTTCCTAATCATACCTATTGATAGGTGTTTTGTGACCACACCAACATAGAATAAAGTTTCCAACAATCACTCTATCCTCTCTTGATCAAAATATCTTGCATGCTCAGATTGCGAAAGATCATGCAGTGGACGTAGACTCAATTGGCTTGATGTGATTTATTGGTATTTCAAGGGGACTTACACAATTGTTCAATCAAGAGAAAAGGGTTTTCAAGACTTGGAAGATATACCAATGAAGTTTGAGTTTCCTAAACTAACCAGAAAATGCTGAATTTAAATGGATGCATGGATTAAGGAAAGCTATGGTCTACTCTAAGCGTGGGACATGGAGATCAACTCTTGCAAATTTAAACCAAGCTTTGCTTTGCCTCACCTTGGACAACTTCCACAGAACCGGTGCAATCTTCAAAGGAGTAACTTGAGGTATTCAAATCATAACTTAACATGAAGATATCATCACAACGACGCATACCAACATACAAATCATAATCGAAGTTAAGTACATAATACTCCAGTTGACCACACAAGGTGAACCCACCCTCAGTGAGTTTGCTAGTGGTATGGACTAATGAAGCTTGCTCAATTTGACCACCACATTCCACAACTATCTACATGCATGAATTAATATCTACTTTACTCTAAGCTCTACTTTAGGATTCTACGTGAATTGGAAGGACGAAGAAATCTTGCTAGCTACCCACAATAAAAGATGAAACCACAAGCAATGATAACTCTTTTTATTATAGGAGTGTTCACAACAATCTCTTACAAAGCATTCAATTTGAAAACTTTCCTTCCTCTTCCTATCAACCTATGCTATCAATCTCTCTATGCTCTACTCTTTATGCTATTATCTCTACTCTTTGATCTTATCTATCTATCTATATTACAAATGAGGGGGGATGCCTCTTTTATATTTGGCCTAGTCCAATAGACGACTCTGATTCAATTACAATGAAGGGCTCAGATTGAGCCACTTAAGCCCTATTCAGGATTCTGCCCTAAAAACTGCCGGAAAGTGGAGGAGTGGGGTAATAAATGAGCACAAAATGCCCACTCTCCCCCTTTGACCACTATGAGTATTTAATGCCCACTATCATCCAGAAGACCCTCATCCAGAAACGCGTTCCCACTATTCTTCTCCCTGACTGCAAATTCTATGAATCTGGCCAACACAACTTCAACCTCCTGAAATGAAATGGGTGGAATGTGGTTGAGTTGGAATTCAAGCATCGTGACTACCTATCCCTGCTGAGTACAAGACTTATTCCAAGCCTCCAAGGCATCTTGAGTACTCTGAATAATGTTGGAGAAGGTTGAAATGTTCTCAAAGTCCACCTGAGCAAAAGATCTCACATCCGAGAAGAAGGGCTCCATCCTGCTCCTCAGGCCATCTGTAATTACCTCCTCTGGAGTCAGCCTTTTAGCAAATAAGGCTTCGAGTGTGTTTAAGATTCCTTCCTGTATGTTTCCCATAGCCTTCCTAACTCTAACTGACTCTTCCCATGCTATATCAAAGAAGCCTCGACCAGTGAATGATGAAGAATAACAACCTAGAAAATCATACCTATCACCCTCCTGAATTACTCCTTGTAACTCTTAGTCGTTTTAAACAACTTGTGGGGAACTATTTAATTATTTAATTATTTCCAACTTTGAAAAATATTAACTCCTTTTGATGTTGAAAAATAATCCCACGCCTTAGAATATTTCACCTGGTTTATCCCATCATCTGTGCCTTAGAAAATTTAATCTCTGCATTTGACCTCCTTAGCCTAGGCGTACTTGACCCATGTTATTTCATGCTCTATGCCTTAGAAAATATTCTCTATCCTTTCTCTTTGCCTTGGGTGCCTTTGAAGGATCTAGCTTTGAGTTTCAACACCTTAGGAATTTTTTTCTCTTTTGACACATCTTGGATGAATTTCACCACCTTACATCCTGCTTCAATGCCCCAGAGAATATTCTACACCCCTTTCTCATCTTGGTGCATTTGGGAGCCCGAGGTTTGAGTTTCACTTCCTCTTCAAATTCTTCATGCCTTAAGACAAATTCCATCTCTTCCTTGTGAGCGTATTTCACCTCTTGTCCTAGGGCGCATATTTCCCTTGGTGTTCTCATACTCAATGCTTTAGGCATTTTCTCAAGCTTCCCCTCCTTGGGCGCATTTGATGGGTTGAGCTTATGTTTCCATGCCTTAGAAAACTTCTACCCATGTTCTTCCTCTTGGGTGTATTTTCACCCCAGTGCTTTTTTTCACTCCTTAGAGAATTTCCACTTGAGCATCCTAGGGCGCATTTGAGGGGTTGTAGTTTCATTTTCATTGCCTTAGACAATTCTTGCATCTCTTCTCAACTTGCTTTGGGCGCATTTGAGGGGGGGGGGTTCTTCTTCTTCTATGCCTTAGGAAATTTCATCCATCTACCCCTTCTAGGGCACATTTAGACTTATGTGTGTTAGGCGCATTTTGATGGGTCATCTTTCATTTTCATGACTCAGAAAATTTTCTTACCCAACCCCTTCCTTGGACGTATTTGGACCCTTATGCTTTCATATGCCTTAGAAAATTCTCATGTATCTTCCCCTTCTAGGATGCATTTGAGGGGGTTAGCTCCACATCTCGTGCCTTAGAAAATTTTGTGCATTTCCTACTCCATGATGGGCGCATTTGACCTCTCATCAGATCTTTCTTGCCTTAGACAAATTACTCCATCTTGAGGGCACATTTAGGAGGGTCTTCTTCTATTTTGCTTCCCTTAGAATTTTTTTGATATTTCCTCACAAGGGTGCATTTAGAGGGGTGAGCTTTGAATTTTCGATGCCTTATAATATTTTCATGTTATCTCATTCCCCTTAGGGCGCATCTTGACCCTTGTGTTTTGAGTTTGCCTTAGACAAAATTTTAACCTCCTCAACTTCTTCAAGGGTGCATATGAGGGGATCATCTCATTTTCGTGACTTGGAAATTTTTCAAGCTTCCTTGTCTCCCTCTTAGGTGTATTAGACTACTTAGCCAATTTTGACTGGCTTGCCCTCGCTTTCTATTTTTAGCAACTTCTAAAGTCTTTGTGATTTCCATGACTTTTCAACTTCTCAAGACTTGATTTTCGTTCACCCTGACCCTCATGGCACAACTGACCTGTTCACACCTACCTTTTGCATGCACCTGCTATTTTAGGCTCTGTTTTGGAAGTGAATTACTAAAAATAGTAAGTATGCGGAATGCACTCAAATTTTACCAGAAGATTCCTTGAAGAATGTTGATCGTTGTGGGATACATCGGTTTTCAATTTTTCTCGCGTTTTTCCCTTCATTTTAGGCACGGAAGTAGGAAACCCTTATTTCATTGCATGCGCTTCTATAGACCTCTGTTTGATGCCATTCTTGTTGCATGTTGCTCTATTCTAGAAACTGAAGTTCCGGAGTTGTTCCGGTGATACATACCTGCCAAAAGTGGACCTATTAAAAATAGAACTGCTAAATATAGAAAGTTGTCAAAATTCGCTCAAATTTTGCATGCAAGCCCTCTGAGAGGGTCTAAACTCAGTGATATGATCAAAATTTCCAAAACCCTATAAAAAGGCCTCGAACTGGGGTACCTGCTAAAAATAGTAGGTTCTCAGAATTGGCTCAAAATTTGCAGGTAAGCACTTTGAAGGGTCCTGAATCTAATGCAGCAGTTAGAAATTCAAAAGTCCTAAGGAAAAGGTCCCAAATTGAGTACTGCCAGAATTCAGTGAAATTTTAATAGGAACTTGTCTAAAGCCTCCCGATCGCAATGCCAAGATCAGATTTAATTTGCCAACAAACAAGCCTAAAGAATGAAACCCTAATCTATCAAAACGCACTTCAAACTTGGCCAATATTTCAAATCAGGCCAAAAGATAGGTACATCCCCAGAAAGGTCACAAGGAACAAAGAGAGAGAGCTGCAAAACAACCCAAAACCAAAGCCAAAAGACCAGAATGGAGCAAAAATTAGGGGGTACCCATTTTGAATGGGGTGATGTGTGAAAAGGTCACAACAATACCATTGTTGCAAGTTGTACCAATTACTTTGTAGATTTTATGGTGATTAATCTTTGTGTTGGCCATATCTAGTACACAAAATGAAACAGATTGCATTTAATGGACTAGTCACACCATCATGACCCAATTGTACCTACTACCATTTATCCATTGCAATGATTTATATTGAACATTTTGCAAGCCATATCTTTTTGAGACAGGTCATGCAATTGGCAAGGATTATATATTATATTGATAATGATTGCTTGTGTTTTAACAGTAATACATGTTTTAAATATTTTAGTTTTATTTAGATTACTGTTCATCTGGTTCCATTCTACTAGGTCCAAAAAGGGGCAATTTCATCTTTCAAGCATGTCATACGAGTCCTTTATGGGATGTATCACCTACTTAGTCACCTATTTGCATGTCACCTAGGTTCCTAGCCTTAAAACTAGTTGATTCTTGCACATTTGTCCTTCCATATAGACCTGCAATAGCAAATTCTTCAGTCCATAACATTGCAGCAGATATTCCCAACATTATCAGTAGTGATTTATCTCCAGTTTTTTGAGTTCTAAGTTGCAGATTTTCGCATCTAAATATTTTTTAATATTTTATCTCCCATCTTGTAAAAATCCGAACTCATTTCCCCTTGATATTTTCAAATTTCAAGGTATGGACATTTTATCAAACACTTTATACTGATTCACAGAGCTAATTTTTTGAGTTTGTTTTGATGTGATATGTTTGCTTGAATGTTTCCAAACATCTTAAACAATATAACCCAATATAATTATATGTCATTTATTCGAACGCTTGACTGGAATTTCTCTTAAACAATACATATGTTGTCACAACACAGTTCATAACTCAGAGAGGAAATCTCAGAAATTAATAAAATAATTTCAGCTGACCTGTTCACTCCCAGCTTGTGTGGTCTAATTTTGTCAGCACAAGTAAATGGACCAATGTAAAAAAATACTCCAAAATGCCTTCAAGATAGTCATAAGTGGTGGCTCACCACAAGTTAGTGTTTAGAAAGGTGGCACTATAATTAGAATTAATCGACCTCTGCAGTTTTGTCTTCAATGACCATAGTAATTGGCTTTGTAAGGGCAGTGGCTCCTCTTAAAATCTCAGCGATGAGATTCAATGGCTTATTTGTCCCTTAATGCCGCGTATGACTCATCCGTGTCTTTTACCAAGCTAGCTTTTGTGTTGGATTTCCTAGCGACTAGCATTTTTCGACTTCAAACATTTGCTTAAAGCCTTAAACCATATTAAAATCTCTATACAACTTCTGTGATTCCTCCCCAAAGCATTCTAGGCCACATCATTCTCCTACCACCTTTCCAAGAAACTTCAACTACAATAATTACGGCAAAGATGTTGGCAGCCAGATAGCATACACTTTCAAACTCATCCATTTCGCCACTTCTTAATGGTATGTACTAATATAGCTGTGGAACCTAGTCCAAAAGGCATGGCACGTATATGAGAGTCCACGGTTTCCTAGTAGGACTTGTGCTTAGTTTAGGAGGATTAATGAACCAATAGAATGTGTATCAACCCTTCTTCAATCACCATCGATTCCTTTTTGTGAGTTACGATTGGTATAGGATACCAAAGCATCGATTATTCTGTTATATCATGCTACATTTAGCCTCTACAAAACACGTCCCATTTGTTGGAAATGTTGGGATTGATGTCAAGATGGAATTTGTTCCAACTTTGAAGGATTCATTGTTCATCATTTCTTGAGATTGTTAGAATATTGTTATTGATGTCAAAGAAGAATGTGCTGAGAAAGCATGATGGTCAAAGGCCACTAATCAATAGGCAAGGATGGCTAAGTATCTTATGGATGGACTTAAGTCTCTGCTCATGTTATTATGATTGGAGTAACTAATCAACCAAATAGTCTTACCAAGCACTTAGAAGATTTGGAAGTTGTGATTTAGAAGAAGTGAAGAAATGACTAAAGGTTGTTAGGTAGAATCACAGCAATCAATATAATGAAGGCAGCGATAGACAATGTTTGTTTATTAACATGATAAAGAGCAGCGATTATATGGGTAAAGAAAAAAGCCAACCATATAAAACAAAAAGCATGTAAGACAAAAATATATGAAGACAAAAACAAATGCTGGCTGACTCCTCTAGGTGTAGACAAAGACAGACATTGATGGACAAGTTTATTTTATTAAGACTGGTGATTTTATTATGAAGAAAAGGCAGTGATCAGATTATGAGGAAATAGGCAGCGATTAAGAAGATAAGTAATTACAAAGGGAGTGTTGGGTATGAATAAGACAAAAGTAAAAATCCAAGAGAATAAGACAAAATTGCAAATAAGAGAAATCTGTCTTAGGAAGAGGTGCAATTAAGGAAAAAGAGAAGGGTGTGATCTGTTTTCACGAAGAGATGGGTTTTGAGAGTAAAAAGACGTCTCTAAATGAATCAACCTCCTTGAGAAGATATAAGGAAACCTTAGGGAGAGAGTTGGAAAGGCTGTGTGAAGAATAAAATATATATCATATACACCAAGCAAATGAAGAGAAAAAACTTATAGAAGGAAATATTCAGATATAAAAGAAGAATATATGCAGATATAAAAGAAGAATATGAGCAGATGTAAAAGTGGAATACATGCAGAGTTGAAATAAGTATATGAAGACTTGAAAGAAGATTTGAAGATAAGTCAAAAATGAAATATCATTCAATTTAAAGCAAACCAAATGAGCAGATGTGAAAGGAAGCCTATGCCATAAACAGATTTAAAAGAGGTTAATATGCTGACTAAAAGGGGAGTTAAGTAAATAATGCAATATCATTTATGAGAAGATTGTTCAAGATTTATAAGCATTTTTGGGCAGACCTTGTGAAGACATTTGATAGCCATTTTGGTGCAGACTCTATACTAGCTTTTGTGCAGACTTCATAAGTCCTCTTTTGGAGCAGAATATCAAGGCAAATCTGATCAGCATATTGAGGCGATTCTTATCAGCATATTGGATAAGTTATAAGACAGATCTAGAGCAGACTTGTTACAGTTCTTGTCACAAATCATATACCTGATCTGAAGCAGAATTTGGAGTATACAATAGATCACCTTTTGGAGTAGATACATGAATAGATTATGGCAGATTTGTAAGAAGGGTATATGCAGATTTGAAAGAGGAATTTATGGCAGACTTGTGAAAAAGAATGCATGCAGATTTGAGGAGTTTGATTTTGACGATTTATGAACACATCATTTACAAGAAGTGCTTGACAAGGAAAATCAGATATCTATCAACCATTGAAAAAGCAACATTTAGGGTGGAACTTTGGTTTGGAAGTTGGTGCTTTCTTATGGAGAGATTAGTGTCTCTTGCTAAGTTGGTGCTTAGCTAAGAAGGTTGGTGCCTCTAGTAGGTCGGTGCCTATGAATTGAGGGGGTTGGTGCCTACAAAGTTGTAAGAAGATTTTATATATAAGCACTATTGTTCTGTGGTTTTGTCCCATATGGGTTTCCATGTAAATATCATGTGTTACTGTGTTCTTCTCATGTGCATAATTATTGATGTTAAGTAAATGATGTCATTGTGATTGATAAAGTTTTAAATTGTTAAAAGTTGCATTATATTGATTCAGCCCCCTTTACCCCCCCTCTTCGCCTCCCCTTCCCTCAATATAATCGTGTGCTCATCACCATTCACTCCTTATGCCTTGTCAACCAAAGATGCCTCTTTAACATTATTAATACTGATTTGATTAAGTGGAGGTTGTTCCCTCAACAAAACTAAGACAACATATTCCCACCATAGTGCCTCCATTTGTACTTATTAAATAGTAAGGAAATTCCAAAAGAACCTTCCCACTCCAAAATCCAACCAAACCATTTGAAATTTCTCTTTTAAAGACTTCACAAATTTCAAACAATTTTTCAAACCACTTTGAAGCTTTGTGAGAATTAAAAGATGAATTTACTTGTGAAGGATTTGGGATTTCGTCCAATCCTCTGAACTTGAGGGTTTTCGTCCTCAAGTTTCCGAAACCTGTAAACCAAGCTCTCTAGTTTCTTCCCGATAATAATTTTTTCAAAAAGATCCTAATGAATTCCTTTTCACCACCTTTTATACTCCACCACCTTTTAATTTTTAATATTAAATATCTTGCTCCACTAAAGTAACTTTATTTAATATTTTCTCCATCCATTTAATAAAGTCACTTTAATAATTAATTAATTAATTAAATGTAAATGTCCAAAATATTATCTAAGGACAATTTATTATTTATTTAATTAAATTAATCTCTACTGGTAATTACTCAAAAAATGGGGACATTATAGTCCTCCCTTCTTGGAAATTGTTTGTCCCCAAGCAATCTATACCTATATACCATGGTCAATTTTACCAAGATCCCATATCAATCTTATGAATGCTCCACCACGAATTCACTGCTCCGTTTTGATACAACCAAAATCTACAATTCTATCTCCTTGCATTACCCCTTGAATCAATCTAACAATCATGCACATCCCTGGATCTAAATCCTTAGAAGCATCATTACTCAACTCCAAGTGCTGAAGTGACACTTCTACGCACATAAACCCAAGTAATCAGTTGTAGTCATCAATGTCAAATCTGAAAATTATGCTTAGTATTATTGGACAGCCACTAAAGATCCATGTGTGAGATGAAAATCCTTGAACCAAATCTGAAAATTCTCCCACTTGTTGCAAATTGATGGAATTATGCCAACTCAGCAAATTAGGGATATGATATACTTGATCATTGATTAAAAATGAAAGAAGAACAACTGGTTCAAGGTTGGAATTCACAAATGTTTCGTTGGAAAATACTTCAATAAGAAATCTCCAATGCAAACTCAACATTGGAAGAAGTGTTGCATTGCATCCATGATAACAAAATCTTTACATCCCTTGTGTTCTTCCAATGTGATAAGAAGTATTTTCCCAAAGAAACAAGGAATAATAACTCCATAATGGAATGTCATGCCTTGTGTGTACCTTAGATTCCCCAATGTGATCTCATACTTGGCTATAAAATTTGGAATATCAACAAGACAATGACTCACACCAATGTCATCCACCTGGTATATCCTGTCATCATTGGAAGAAGATTTAGAAGACAAAGTATTGGGCTTCCCCTGCAACCTCGCCACATCCAAAAAAAGCTTCCATTTTCATTGCTTTCATTACCTTTGGTGCACCATCTTCTAGAGCTCTCAACACTGTCTTCTTCCCATTTGACATAAACTCCAATTCCATCATCAAAAAATCTTGACTATATCGGCCAAGTGAATGCAACCACTAGATTCCCAGAACATCAGTCTCACCAATCCTAATCATGTAGAAATCATCAGTGACTATATAGTCACTCAACCGAATGCTCAACTAAGGAACCCTCCTAGTACAACTCATTTTGAATCCATCAACCATCATAACACTGAATCCTAGAAAATCCTCAACCTACAATCCTCTCTTTACCACTAGACCCTCATCAATGAAATTATGAGTCACCCACTATCCACTAAATAGGTAACCCATTGTCCACATAGGACTCCTCACTCTAAAAGGGTGGTACTTAGGAACTCCTGGTAAAGATATAATAGTTCCATGTGCCAAACCTCTTGTATTAGCATCATCATGCTCTAGTGGATGTTCCTCTTCCTATTGGATTTCTTCCTCCTCCTTCCTAGGTGTTAGTCTATGTGACCCACTTGTACTAGCATCTCATGGAATACCATTACTTGCATTGATACCTTCACCTATAGCATTCTGATTGACCTTGAGAGAATTCATATCCTGAGACATCTGACCAATAGCTGTGATTAGTTGTTGTTAGGTTGGCATGAACTATTGTGTCATCAACTACTGCCCCCTTGCTAGTTCATTCGGTATATTTTGAACACTGTCATAATCAACTCTTCTTTTAGTCCTATCTCGAGGACAATCACCACCTGAACCCACCATTGATTCACTATCCTATACAACTCTAAGTGGCTGCCTTGTTGCTAATGCAACTGTCCTCTTTTGGATATGGTTTCAGAAATTGAAATTGCTTGCACTTTTGTTCTCTTTCAGCGTAACGTTTGGCCCTATCATAGGTGTACATAACCCTCCAAACTGGCAATATTTTAGCTCTAATAACACTGTAAGAATCCAAAATTATTTTCCCCTTGATATTTTCAAATTTTAGGGTATGGACATTTTATCAAACACTTTATACTAATTCACAGAGCTAAATTTCCAAGTTTGTTTTGATGTCATATGCTTGCTTGAATGTTTCCAAACATCTCAAACAATATAACCCAATATAAGTATGTCATTTATTCAAACACTTGACTAGAATTTTTCTTAAACAATACATATTCTGTCACAACACAGTTCATAGCTCAAAGAGGAAATCTCATAAATTAATAAAATCATATCAGCTGACCTGTTCACTCCTAGCTTGTGCATTCTAATTTGGTCAGCATAGGCACATGGACTGATGTAACAAAATGCTATGCCTTCAAGATATTCATAAGTGGTGGCTCACCACAAGTTGGCATTTAGAAAGGTGGTGTACTTAGAATTAATTGACCTTACTCGACCTCTGCACTTTTGTCTTCAATGACCATAGTAATTGGCTTTGTAAGGGTGGTGGCTCCTTTTGTTAAAGATGATCAAATTTTTCAGATTTCTTCTATCTATTCAAATTCTGATCTACAAGGGCAGAACATTTATTAATTTCGATGTCCCCTTTGTGTGGATTGGATCTGCATTAAATAAGATAATGGGAGACATGTACCATGAGTGGACATGTCTCCATGTGGTGGAGGCATGTCCACTCATGGGACATCTCTCATGTATGTGCCCTTAACTAACTACTCGATAATTAATCGGTTTTAGTTTGATAAACATAAATGTTTACTAAGTTCGATTTATCTTGCACAAATATTAATATCCAATTTGGAAAATGGTCACCGATAATGATGCTCGATCGGGATCTTATATGAAACATGAAATGCCAATAATCTGCAATTAATAGCCTCTAAATGCAGATCAAATATATACTTGAGATGTAGCAATTTCGATATGTATAAATGATGATATTGAATAAATTCAATCATCATTTATACCTGACCAAAGCTACTTTATTTTAACACCTTTTAAAACCTCAGCAATTAGATTTAATGGCTCATTTGTCCCTTAATGTTGCATATGACTCATCCTTGTCTTTTACCAAGCTAGCAGTTGTGTTAGTTTTCTTGGGGGCTAGCATTTCTTGACTTCAAACATTTTCTTAAACCATATTAAAATCTTTACACCACACCTATGAATCCTCCCCAAAGCATTCTAAGCCACATCAACCTCCTACCACCTTTCCAAGCAACTTCAACTACAATGATTATGGTAGATATGTTGGTGGCTAACTAGCATACACTTTCAAACTCATCCATTATCGCCACTTTGTTGGGTGAAAATAGTGTAATCAACTTTTCAACAGATTACACCATCTAGACTTCAACCACAGTTGTGTGAGATATGATCTCTCTTCTTAGAAAGGGGAGGTGCCCTTCTTCTTGCTAATTAGAAGCTATGGTAAACTTAAAAGAATACTTACAAAATGTACACTGTACTCATGAAATGGGGGGGGGTGTGTTACATTCATACTTCTCTCTTTTCTCAGAGAAGATGTTTACAATGCTTCACGATGAAAAGCTTTAGATCTGAATAACTTAAACTTAAACAACAACAGTAATGCCAATATTTCTATCTTGACAAAGCAAAGCTTAGAAATACCAGGTATGACTTATAATAACAAAAGGTAAAAGGAAAAGGGAAAGCTCATGAAGGCACAAAGTCGTTCCGTAGACTTTTCAATGGTGAATCCGGTAATAGTATCATTCGTTGTATTAAAAGCACAAAGTCTTCTTAGACACATCGATTCCTCGAACAACATGAATGATTACAAGCACAAAGTCTTGTAGATCCTTCAACAAAAACCTTCAAACATAAACAAACTTAAACGATAAATGTAACACAAAATTTACATCAACCACTTGAAGACCTTTCAATCTCATACACCAATCTGTTAGAGTTTCTTAGATCAGATTAGACAATAAAGTACTCAATAGAATTGCAACACATAAGACAATGAACACAACAAGATACCCTGGGAAAACCCTCCTCTTGAGGGAGAAAAACCCAACAAATGATTCTCTTATATATGATAACACAATAGCAGAAATCTGCTTACAACTCAGGCCCAACAATGGTCAATGCTTGATAATATATTCGCCCTCCTTCTAAGTATGCAAGATACAAATGACTGTCTTCTTCTTGAAATCGGACTGCTGCTCTTGAAGTGCGAATTCTGCTCTTGATAAACATATGCGAACTTGCTTGAATTGAATTGCCTTTTCAATGATAATGACCTTTCATTTATACAACATAGGCGCCTCTTCATTTAGGTCGGCCTTTCTTGGAAAAACATAATAAATGATAAACAAATAATATAACTTGAAGTCGGCTCAAGTTGAGACAAGGATAGGTGAGCTATAAGGGTCGGCCCTTAGCAAGTATATTGTATGATATAAATTAAATAGCCTAGAGGCTATACATTTAATTTATTCTTTTCTTCTTGGGAAGTGCAGACCGAAGCTGCTCAATAACATCAACACTCCCTCTCAGCTAGGGATGAACTTCCATCTGCACAAGACACATCATATTAGAATGAAAACAAAATAGAATATCACCTCAATGTGATATTAACCATTATGGCTACTTCCATAGATGGTATAAATAAAATCATCACGGATTCCCTCACGTGATGTTGCCATGGAGTTACACACATAACATCCACCATAGCTTCTCCCAGAGGGTGGAAACAAGGGCTTTCACCTCAAATCTCTCTCAATAGAGAATTGCATTATCAAGGGCTTGCACCTCAACTCTCTCTCAACAGAGAATTGCATTATCAAGGGCTTGCACCTCAACTCTCTCTCAACAGAGAATTGCATTATCAAGGGCTTGCACCTCAACTCTCTCTCAGCAGAGAATTGCATTATCAATCAAGGATCACTGACTACTGAGACTCTTTCTCAGTCAAGGCTGCATTCTCCACCATACCAAGTTTCTCTCAGAAGTACACAAACTTAATCATGGCGAGAGGCTTGGTGAGAATGTTTGTCGTTTGCTCTTCAGTGCTGATATACCTCAACTGTATAGCTTTCCTTTGCACCATATCTCTAATATAGTGGTACTTGATCTCAACATGTTTTGTTCTGTCATGAAACACGGGATTGACTCATAGCTTCACATAGCTTTGATTATCACAGTGTATAATAGTAGGCTCCATTGATTGTCCAAACAATCCTGCAAGGAGCTTACGAAGCCACACTACCTCACGACCTGCCACACAAGCTGCTATATACTCTGCTTCAGTTGTACTCAAGGCCACTAAAGACTGTTTCCTGCTACACCAGGATATCATAGCAGTCCCCAAACTAAAGCAACAACCAGAGGCACTCTTTCGGACTGAGATACATCCTGCCCAATCAGAATCAGTAAAACCATGCAGCTCCAAATCCACGTTTGAAGAATATCTCAACCCATATCCAATTGTGCCACATAAATATCTCAGGATATGTTTAGCTGCTACAAGATGTATTTGCTTTGGTTCACACATAAACTGACTAAGTGCACTCACTGCATAGTAGATATCAGGTCTAGTGTTAACTAAATACATCAATGAACCAATCAACTGTCTATACATCGTAGAATCCACTAGTTTTGAACTAGCTGCAGCTTCTTTCAACTTATCTAGATTAGTCTCCATGGGTGTAGACATAGGTTTGCAGTCAATCATACCAAACCTTCTGAGAATGTCAACAGTATACTTGCCTTGACTTAGAATCATCTCGTCTGACTTTTGCCATACTTCTAAGCCAAGAAAGCAATGCATAAGACCTAGATTCTTCATCTCAAACTCTGAAGCTAATTCCTTCTTGCATTTTAGAATTAGATGTTCTTCACCAGTAATGATCAAGTCATCAACATATAAAACCAAAATCAATGCTTCACCATTTACTACTTTGAAGTAGAGGTTAGAATCTGCATCATTCTTTGAGAAACCCAGACTTGAAAGATACTGATCAATTCTTTCATACCAAGCACGAGGAGCTTGTTTAAGACCATACAAGGCCTTCTTCAGCTTGCAGACATGAGACTCTTTCCCATGCACCTCAAATCCTTCTGGTTGCTCAATGTAAACCTCTTCTTCTATTATGCCATTCAGAAAAGCTGTCTTTACATCCATTTGGTGAATCTTCCACCCTCTAGATGCAGCAATAGCAATGATGGTTCTAACAGACGTGTATCGAGCCATAGGAGCAAAAGTTTCTTCATAGTCAACTCCCTCTTTTTGTGAGAACCCTCTAGCCACAAATCTAGCCTTGTGTTTCTCAATGCTCCCATCAGCTGCATGCTTGATCTTGAAGAGCCACTTAAAAGACACCACATATTTGTCTTTGGGTCTAGGAACTATATCCCAAACATCGTTCTTAAGTATGGACTGATACTCCTCAGTCATGGCATCCTTCCATACTTGTTGACTAGAAGCTTCTTCAACATTTGAAGGCTCTGACTCAATAATCTGACTCATCAAGGCGACATAACTAGAGAACTTGTGAGGTCTCTTGCTTTCTCTGAAAGATCCTCTTGGAGCTACAAAACTTTCTGCTTCCTGCATTGTCCTACGAGCCCAAAGAGGTCTTTTCTTTCCAATCACAATG
>CM021100.1:369983123-370079124 GCA_007115665.2 Sequoiadendron giganteum | reverse complement strand
GATAATCACTAGAGTCCTTTTGTGGAGCGACTTCTTCAACATCTGCAGTGGCAACTTGATGCTTAGTTCATTGAGGACAAACCCTCACAAAGTGACCATACTTATCACAACGAAAACATTGAATCTTGGACATGTCTCGTTTCCTTTTGAAGGCAGGAGCATCATCATTTCCATCTCCTCAATTCCTCTTGAAGAATCCTTTCTTAAAGCCTTTTCCTTTGTTTGATGAATGACAGGCAAGAACTTGTAAATCTTGATTCTTTAAACTTTGACCAATTCCCCTTGCTGTTAGTCTTGACTCCTTTTGAATGCAATCAATCCTCAATCGATCAAACTTAGGAAGTTCAGATCTTGCACTGATTCCTTGAATGAACGCCTCCCATGAAAGCGGAAGACCATTGAGAGCAAGCATAGTCAGGTCTTTATCATCAATCATGTGGCCAATAGTAGAGAGCTGATCTTTTATCTCTGAAATCCTCATGAAGTATGAAATAACAGATTCTCCTTTCGAGATTTTCACATGATGAAGTTGTTGCTTCAGTGCAAGGGCTCGACTAGTGTTGTTGATTTCATACATCTCTTCCAACGTTGTAAACATCTCTCTTGCTGTATCCAATTTGAAGACAATCGGTACAATATGATCCTTGATGGAATCAACTAATGCTTTCTTTGCCCTAGTGTCTTTCTTCCTCCATTGCAGCTTCTCTTCTTCCTCCTCAGGTTCGGGAACTTTTGTTTTCACAAACTCAGCCAAATCATTCTCCTCCAATGTTAGCATGATCTTGAACCTCCATGATGTGAAGTTCGAGATCCCTTCGAGTCTATCCTTGATTTTCAGACCGTTCACCATCTTGAGAAAATTAGAAGGTAGACTGAAAAAAAAAGTTAAAGAGAGTTGCAAACTAACAGATCTGAATCTGATCACGATCTTTTTCACACCCGCTCTGATACCATGTTAGAGTTTCTTAGATCAGATTAGACAATAAAGTACTCAATAGAATTGCAACACATAAGACAATGAACACAACAAGATACCTTGGGAAAACCCTCCTCTTGAGGGAGAAAAACCCAACAAATGATTCTCTTATATATGATAACACAATAGCAGAAATCTACTTACAACTCAGACCCAACAATGGCCAATGCTTGATAATATATTCGCCCTCCTTCTAAGTATGCAAGATACAAATGACTGTCTTCTTCTTGAAATCGGACTGCTGCTCTTGAAGTGTGAATTCTGCTCTTGATAAACATATGCGAACTTGCTTGAATTGAATTGCCTTTTCAATGATAATGACCTTTCATTTATACAACATAGGCGCCTCTTCATTTAGGTCGGCCTTTCTTGGAAAAACATAATAAATGATAAACAAATAATATAACTTGAAGTCGGCTCAAGTTGAGACAAGGATAGGTGAGCTATAAGGGTCGGCCCTTAGCAAGTATATTGTATGATATAAATTAAATAGCCTAGAGGCTATACATTTAATTTATTCTTTTCTTCTTGGGAATTGTAGACCGAAGCTGCTTAATAACATCAACACAATCACTACTGATATAATCAACACACAAGACAATTGATTCCAACACAAAGTCTGGTATTCAATCCTCTTCTTTATTGATTAGATCTGAATTCACAATATTGAACACAAAGTCTCAATGCTTGTTTCAAAAGAGCAGCACTTCGTTGCAAAATATTACAAAAGAAATCCCTCTTATTTATAAAAAGGAGGGAAGAGCAAAATTAGGGAATCAAATGAGTAAAAATAGGAAACCCTAATCTAATTGAGTGTAATTTATTTCTACGTAATCGCACCTCATATTTTGGTGCAATTACCTTCTACAAAAAGACACCTAAGGTGTCAAAAACTATTTACAATGTGCAAAGTAGGGGACACCAAAAATGGCAAACACTGGAGACAAAAAGAAGACTATTGTTCTTTGCACTGGGCGCCGAAGTCTTCATATTTCTTTGCCATCTCTCGCATGAACTTTTCGTCTGGCCCAACTGTATAATCCACCAGCGTGTGTATTTGGTAATCATCTTCTTTGCAGATGAAGAAACCTTTTTACACCTTTCAAGATGAGCCTTGAAACAATCAAGTGATAGCTGTAGATCACATACAATGTGCATGGTGTTTTTGGTAAAACCTTTTTCATCCACCAGCTTCATGAAAGCCTCCTTATACACTTGAATTATCTCGCTGAGGGGAAGGAAGGTGTGCTCGTCATCAAGGAGATCACCCGACAACTCTTCCATTCCATTTACCAGAAGAACCCATGAAATATACTCTCTCAATTTTTTTGATTTTTAAATGAACATTTACAATGTAACCAAGCACCCGTTAAGGTTAGCATAACCCAAAATGTTGCATGAAAGAACTCTAACCAAGAATGCACCCTAAAACCACTTAAGGAGGAGAGGCGAGCATATGGTCAGAGGATCCCTAGGATCTACTGAATTAAATATTACAATGATTACACTGAAAGAGAGAGATTACACTCGACACCAAGAATGTGCACTCAAGATCCTTTGACAGGCGAGGTGCTAACATATGGTGGAGTACTAATGCTGAAATTGAAATGAAATAGGTGGATAACCAGCCATGAGAAACTTTCTGCACTACCACCAAACAGTGGGGGGGAAAAGATTACAATTCTAAACTAATTCATCCATTGAGGTGGGCATCCACTCAACAGTGGGTGAGAAAGAGAGATACAAATGTTTATTCTCCACACTGACAGTAAACCAGCCAGGGGTTAAAGTGTTTGCATTAGGAAATCACAAGTAAATGTAGTAAGAACAATGACTAGATTAGCACTACTAAATCTCAGTCTTACAATGAAATAAATCTGCATTTTCCATGTGTTACAATAATATAATCAATGCAAACCTTCTGAAGAATGTTTATTACAATATACAATCTTCTCAATCGCCAAGATATAAGCCAAAATCTGAATGTTTAACAATCTGATATGCATAAACAGCAGACTGAAAATGTCAATCAGCAAACATGTAAATCAAATGAAATGCTCATAACTCTTCAAATATACCTCCGAATGATGTAAAATAAACTGCAAAAGTATTCTAAGAGGTAGACGCCCAATCTCCAACCCACAAACTGCATTAAAGCTTAGAGAATGATTAGGCACAAATCCCAAGGTAGTCCCAACATGGTACGGCCTTCTTGAGGGGCGATTTTCTACTTAAAAATCAGAAACAGCAAACTAAAATCTGCAAACTTCGAGGTGGGGTTGCCTCAAGCATAGAATCATGATGAACAAATACCCATAATCAAATTAGCATTACCCTTAAAGCTGTTAATGATTTTCACCTACAACCATGACTGAATCAGCAACAATAAAATTTGGAAATAACATCTGAATCTTCACATTGAGGCTCAATGTGCACTTCTGAATGAAGCACACTCTCAATCCATCATCTAAAGAACCATAGTTTCAGGCCCGAAGAGTGGAATAGAATTGCTAAGCTTTCCCTTAGCCGGATTCTGGATTTCAAACCAGCAGCATAACTTTGCTTTCCAAAACATAACATAATCAGCTCTCTACAATGCAGCAATATATAAATTTCAATGGGCAAATGAAACACTTTGAATTCCAAGAGGTTGAATCACTTCAACTTCCCAAGGGACACCCTTCAACCATTCACTTTATTGTGAAATAATAAAACATTATTTCCCTTCCCTTTAGGCGTCCATTTCTATTTGCAACAATAAAGCATTTTAATAAATCATTAAATGCTCAACATGACCCCTTAATGTCCCCTCTTTAAAACAACATGAAGTTATCACTCCTAGGCATGGGGTACAACTTAAAAACATGAAATTAACTAAGTATAACACTTAGTCCAAGGAGATAACCAAAACCAATGCCAATACTAAAACTGAAGAATTACCACAAATAGCATGATGACCTGCGCTGAACTGTAGATGATGATATTGCAAAAATTAGACTTACTAAAAATAGCCACTGCCAAAAATAGTAAATTCACTTCAACTCAACAGAAAGCCAAACTGATCGGCCACACTGAACTACAAAAGATTGAGTTGCTGCTAGAGTGATACTGCTATAAATATACTTACCAAAAATAGCATATTGCTATAAATAATAAGTTTGCCAAAACCACATCTGTATGCCAATTGAGCAGTATCATGACTTACTATAAATAGTAAGTGTTCTCATTCTACTTAGCCTACGAGTTTCTGGAAATAGGTTAAATCCAATTGTAGAGCGTAGAGCTAAATCGGGGACATTACAGTCCGCCCTTCCCAAAATTGCTTGTCCTCAAGCAATGTCACCACACTCCAAGAAAACTATTTGATCCATACTATGCCAAGTAGGATCCCGGGGTCCCAAATCCATGTGTGAGAGGACCCACCCGACTGATGCTGCATCACTCTGATCACACGAGAATAACCAACACTCCAAATCTGCACTAACCCTCCTTGTAACCCCAAAGAGTCACCATATCTGAAACCCAAAATGATAGACCTGGAAGAACTGATGTAAAAAAAAACTTGCAGCATCTCATGTTCTGAAAACTCTGAGGAGTCAAAAACACCAATACCACAAACTAACACATTCCTGAGCAATAAGGCAAATAATTTCCTCAATTCAAAAACATGCTCCATATCATAACTCCTCATAGCAGCAAGCAGAGTCACGACAACATATGTGACTCTTCCAACACTTCTTGCAAAAGAAAGAGCAACTCCTTGCAAGAGATCCCCCCATCACATCCTCAAAAATCTGTGAAGATGTATAATGCCTTCTTTGAAAAAAACTGATATAACTGAGATGACTCCATGAAAAACTTACAAATTTCACCTCATGAGTCTCCAATTGGTGGACCAAATCAGTGTCTAACTTACTGCCCCAAACACTGGTATAGACGAAAACACAGAGAAAGCCACTGTTGAACATTAGAGAACATCCCATACATGAATTATGGCTACACTGTAACAATCATTTTCTCATTCGAGGCTCAAAATCAGTCCTAATAGTAGAATGGAAGGTCAGAAAATGGAAACACCAACCAACTAACAGGTCTGATTTAGACAATTTGAAATCTGATTTATGAAAAATCAGCATTCCCAACAATAAGCAGTAGTTGCAACAAAAGAATTTCTCATTAAAATTGGCATAGCTGCTCATGAACAAGGCTGGTGACTTCTTCAATAAAGGTCCCAATGCCACCACAAACCATCTTCCACTCATATTTTCATCCCAGAACACCAATTTATGATTAGAAATAAAAATCCAATAACAGGAAAAGAAGGTAGCAGCAATCATAGAACTGAAATATTTACACTTATCTCTCCAACCAACCTTCTTTTTATGTTTACCATTCTTCATTAGAAAATACTTGGGATCCCAAATACTAACTTTCAATTGGAGACAAGTCCCAACACAAGAGCTGATGATCTCAACAACATTTTGAAAACAATGTGTTGGTTTATCCCTTCTAGAATTTTCAATATTATTTTTTTGCCAAGTAATGCCAGGATCCCATACTATCAACAATGCAGTATCATTTCTCAAATGGAGAATTGTTCTCACATAGATCATCTGATTCTCTCGTTCCATCTAAATAAGCACTTCTTGAAACTCCAAGAAGTAATCAACAAACTTATGTTCGTTGAAGAAATGGAACCCAAAATATTTTGTCATAAATTTCCAGAAAGATTCCATGAACCCTTCATCAAATACAATACCGAAATCTATCACTCTAAGAGAAGATGGTGATGAACTAAAATTTGACAAGAGTCTCACAAGCATCCTCATCAAAAAATAAATAAAACCTTCATCAACTCTTTGCTGATGAACAATAAGAATGTCTTCATTCCTTTGTGTTCCAAGAGTTACCAATTCTTGTTGAGTGGGTGCACTAGGAGCAACAATAGATTCAACTTCATGCAACTCTCATATCAACTCTCCAACGCTGGAAGACAAATTCAAATTTTCTCCTTCAGTAATCTCTGAAGCAATTCCTTCATCAATATCAAAAAGAGGATGTACATAAACCTTATTAGCACCTTCTTCATACAACAAATTGTCAAAAGCCTAAAAAACTTGTTGATGAAAATTTGAATACTTCGGTTTCTCAGGACAACATTCCAAATCATATGTTTCTTGTATGAGAACAAGCTCATCAAGAATTACCTAAAGCTCCTCAACTCTTCTTTTGTTTTCTTGCTCCCATGAATAATGAACAGCAGAAATCTGATTCTCTGCTTCAATTAGAGTCTCATGCACTTCTTGCAACTTGGCTTTGGTGAGCTCGTTACACTTCAATGCCTTGTCGGCAATTTTGGCCACTTTGTCTTTAACACGAATGATGTTCAAAAGACTTGATTTGATTCCCTCCAAGGAAAACTTAATGAACTTCATATCAGCAATGGAAATGCAACATATATCTTCTCCTCTAGGCACAACATAAATCAAATTTTCAACATGCTGATGCAATTCATCAAGCTGTAACAAAACTTGAATTCCATTTTCAGCAGTTTGTGAGCTTGAACTGCAATCTTCATATGTTGGTTGAGATGTTGTAGGACAGCTTTGATGGACAAATATTTCAAAAATCGTTTGAGCTACACTTCCCAACTTGTCTCGCATGTGATGGACACTCTTCATCATTCCATCCATAGTGCCTTCCAAATCCTTAGCTTTTTGCCTTAGCTTGATTTCAGGTGAAGAGAAATCTGCCTTATAACTACTAGAAGTTTCACCTTCCATGTCTTCTACACATGATTCAAAGGAATTGATCAAATCAGCTTTGAAGTGGGAAGTGACTTTAGCTTCCTCTTTCTTCTTCTCCTCCTTGACTTGACTTTCAAACCAACATTCTTTGGAATTGTGAAAAAGCAATTCGCTGGTTGAACACATATCTTCAACTAACCGAACTTCTCCTTCATTTGAATCTACACTTATGGCCTCTTCTTGCATCTTTGTTTCAACTTTTGTTTCCAAAAGTTCTTTCTTTGAATCTTCAACATGAGGCTTCTTCACACAAGTCAACTCATTGTTCTCCTCTGTAGAAAACAAGAGTAACTCACTAGTCTTCAAAGCTTCCATTGACACGTTACATTCTTCTATAGAATGCTCGGATGAGTGCAAATCCGTGGATACCCATTGAACTTTTGCAATGTCTTCAAAGGGGTTCCAACTTTCATCCTCCTCTTCAAATTCAGAGATCTCCTCTTTGTCCTCAACAGTCTTCTTCAAACATGGCTTTAATTTTTCTTCACAATGATTGAAAATTTCTTTGATTAACAAATCAGCAGTTGGAGAAATCTACTCTTCACATTCATAGGCATTCTTGAGAAAGGATTGAACACTTTTAGGAAGAGTATCAGCTTCTTTGATGGTATCAATTAGAACATTTTTAACAGTTGCAAACACCCCCTCTTCCTGCTCACTCCAAGTCGAAGTGAAAAGATAATCAAACAAATGGTAAATCTTATTTTCCATCCCCAATTCTATCAGAAGGATGCAAGTTCTTATTTCTGAAAATGTCTTCAGGAAAACAACTCTTCTTGGAAACAAAACACTCACAGTTTCATCCATATCTTGAAAACTCTCCACAATCATACTTAATATGGTCTTCATAGTTTCTTCATCATAGGGCAATTGTGGCTCCACAATTCTTATCACTTCCATGAAACAAGAAGAAATCTGCAGCTTAGTTTCATCATCTGGATGCCTCAACCAATAGGGCTGATTCAAAACATTAACTGTAGGAGTTAATGCCAACTGCATTTCCTTTGAAAGTAATGGCTTCACTTGTCTCAAACATTGTTCTAACAAATGAAGAATATTCTCTTCATTTCTCCTTGACTGAAATTCTTTGCCAAGTCTCTTTCCAACCAAAAAGAGAGTCTCTACCAACTTCCTCTCTTCTTCATTAGCCATCCCTTATTCTGACAAGACAAGGTTTCACAAACCTTTGGAAAAGTGTCAACTTCAAAAACTTCTAAAGCTGAAACTAAACTTTGTTCTGCTTTCTAATATAGTATCTATCTTCTCTGACTCTCATCTAATAATCGAAGCGCTGAAACTCACAGGATGGCAGGAAAACAGGCTCTGATACCACTGAAATATACTCTCTCAATTTTTTTAATTTTTAAATGAACATTTACAATGTAACCAAGCACCCGTTAAGGTTAGCATAACCCAAAACGTTGCATGAAAGAACTCTAACCAAGAATGTGCCCTAAAACCACTTAAGGAGGAGGGGCGGGCATATGGTCAGAGGATCCCTAGGATCTACTAAATCAAATATTACAATGATTACACTAAAAGAGAGAGATTAAACTTGACACCAAGAATGTGCACTCAAGATCCTTTGACAGGCGAGGTGCTAACATATGGTGGAGTACTAATGCTGAAATTGAAATGAAATAGGCGGATAACCAGCCATGAGAAACTTTCCGCACTACTACAAAACAGTGGGGGGAAAAAAATTACAATTCAAAACTAATTCATCCGTTGCGGCGGGCATTCACTCAATAGTGGGAATTCTCCACTTGACAATGGGTGAGAAAGAGAGATACAAATGTTTATTCTCCACACTGGCGGTAAACCAGCCAGGGGTTAAAGTGTTTGCATTAGGAAATCACTAGTAAATGCAATAAGAACAATGACTAGATTAGTACTACTAAATCTCAGTCTTACAATGAAATAAATCTGCATTTTCCATGTATTACAATAATATAATCAATGCAAACCTTCTGAAGAATGTTTATTACAATATATAATCTTCTCAATCGCCAAGATATAAGCCAAAATCTGAATGTTTAACAATCTGATATGCATAAACAGCAAACTGAAAATGTCAATCAACAAACATGTAAATCAAATTAAATGCTCATAACTCTTCAAATATACCTCCGAATGATATAAAATAAACTGTAGAAGTATTCTAAGAGGTAGATGCCCAATCTCCAACCCACAAACTGCATTAAAGCTTAGAGAATGATTAGGTACGAATCCCAAGGTAGTCCCAACATGGTACGACCTTCTTGAGGGGCGATTTTCTACTTAAAAATCAGAAGCAACAAACTAAAATCTGCAAACTTCGAGGTGGGGTTGCCTCAAGCATAGAATCATGATGAACAAATATTCATAATCAAATTAACATTACCCTTAAAGCTGTTAATGATTTTCATCTACAGCCATGACTGAATCAGCAACAATAAAATCTGGAAATAACATTTGAATCTTCACATTGAGGCTCAATGTGCACTTCTGAATGAAGCACACTCTCAATCCATCATCTAGGGAACCATTGTTTTAGGCCCGAAGAGTGGAATAGAATTGCTAAGCTTTCCCTTAGCCGGATTCTGGATTTCAAACCAGCAGCATAACTTTGCTTTCCAAACATAACATAATCAGCTCTCTACAATGCAGCAATATATAAGTTTCAATGGGCAAATGAAACACTTAGAATTCCAAGAAGTTGAATCACTTCAACTTCCCAAGGGACACCCTTCAACCATTCACTTTATTGTGAAATAATAAAACATTATTTCCCTTCCCTTTAGGCGTCCATTTCTATTTGCAACAATAAAATATTTTAATAAATTATTAAATGCTCAACATGACCCCTTAATGTCCCCTCTTTAAAACAACATGAAGTTATCACTCCTAGGCATGGGGTACAACTTAAAAAAATGAAATTAACTAAGTATAACACTTAGTCCAAGGAGATAACCGAAACCAATGCCATACTGAAACTGAAGGATTACCACAAATAGCATGATGACCTGAGTTGAACTGCAGATGATGATATTGCCAAAATTAGACTTACTAAAAATAGCCACTACCAAAAATAGCAAATTCACTTCTTCAACTCAACAGAAAGCCAAACTGATCGGCCACACTAAACTGCAAAAGATTGAGTTGCTGCTAGAGTGATACTACTATAAATATACTTACCAAAAATAGCATATTGCTATAATTAGTAAGTTTGCCAAAATCACATTTGTATGCCAATTGAGCAGTATCATGACTTACTATAAATAGTAAGTGTTCCCATTCTACTTAGCCTACGAGTTTCTGGAAATAGGCTAAATCCAATTGTAAAGCGTAGGGCTAAATCGGGCACATTACAACCTGGTAACCTTCTAAATCCTCCTGTACCTGGTGAATGTCATCAATCAAAAACTTCAATACCTGGATTTTATGTTTGAGCGATTCTTTCACCTCCACATATTTCTCCTTGTCAGGTATTACTCCGTTCTTTACCAATTTGCTGATCTTGGATTCTTTCATTTTTAGCCATGACGATAAAGTCCTTTCCATCTCATGTAGATCCTTCACAAGTGATCCTTCCTCTTTATTAAGCTCAGTTTACAGCTGGGCTATTTGTATTTTCTTCTCACTTGTGGTGGTGATGACCTGTGTCCCATGATCTATGATCTCTTAAATGAATTCATTTAGGACGTTACCCTTGGCTGCAAGCTTTTCTGCCATTTGAACAGTTGGTTCTTCGACATTCACCAACGTCATAGATTGGGCATCACCCATTGAAGATCCCGCTATGTTTCTCAAGATGTTCGCATAGCGTTTAACTTTCTCCTTGTATAGATTCTTAGCTTGCTCCATCTTGTCAAGCCTTCTTGCAAGAGCATCTAACACTACTTGGGCATTTGCTTTTGCACTCTCATTGGTTACCTTCCCAAGTTGTATTCTTTGTACAGTATAATCTTCCATCTTTACATCACCCTTTGGTTGTGAAGGAAAACCTACCTCAACAAACTTCTGGCCAGCTTTATCAACATGGAGTCTTGACAGCACCTTGGCCTTTTTCTTTTCCTTATTCTTGGGGGCAAGTATTTCTTCCAGGTCCAGCTCATCGGGGGAGATCATCTGCTTTTTGTGCTTAGGAACCTACGACACCAACCAAGGAGGGAGGGAAGAAGTATATACATCTCTTGTTACCGCTAATTCCTGAGCTACAGGGGCTCTTTCAGGAATAGCTGAAATAGTAACTATGGGTGCCGTTGTAGTCATTATGGGCCCAGTTGTCTGTACGCCAAGCTGACTCTGCAAAGACTCATTCATGAATCTATTAAATTCAGCCTCCGAAGAAATGTCAAAGGATGGAGATGACAAACTAGGGAGAGAAACTGGCGAACTAGATAGGTCATTGATATTTTGTGCTCAGTCAACTACAGAAGAAACCAACACTGTTGACACTACTGGTGGGGAAGAAACATTTTCTAGTCCTGTAACCGTGGTAGGAAGAGGAGAAGAAGGAATGGATGGAACAGGAGATTTAGGAATTGAAGGAGTTTGAGGAGGTGAAGATACTAGAACCTATTCAGTTTCTCCCCGAGGAGGGGACAAAACCTGCTCATCCTCTTGGTATTCCTCAATCTCTTCTGCTGATTACTCTTCTTCATTTGATTCAGTTTCTCCAGAGTCCTCATCATCTGATTCTTCGGATTCAAACTTTGTATCTCCTCCTTCCTCATATAAAGATAAATCCTCGGAAACAAGCTCCCTCTCTTCTGCGCGAGATGTGGTAGCCCTTGTTTCTTGTATTTCAGCAGTCTACAGAGTATTTTTCCCCACAGTGAACTTAATCCTTGGCCCTCTTTGTGATGAAGAGGAAATTGCGGCCTGTTTTTCTTTGGCGCGGGATTCTAGTGGTGGACTAGGTTTCTCTTTAGGAAGCTCACCTTCAGAATCTGTCTTGAAGGCTTTTATCTGATGGCCATGCTTGTGAAGCCATTCTGCTATGGTGTGTAGGATAGGGGCCAACCTTTCTCTCATGTAAGTAAATTCTTTTTTGGACCATTGTACTGGAGGCAAAGGTTTCCCGGTGATGTTGTCCTCATCATAGGCAGAATTGAGGACGTCACTTGGAACTGTAAAATCTTCAGGCAAATCAGCTATATGGAGGGCTCTGATTTGTTCAACTGTCAACCTATAGAAATCCATTTTACTTACATCCTCCTCATCTCTACATTCTGCCTATATGTCTTCAAAATGGTAAACATGGTTGTGACCTTTCTTGAGTTTCTTCTTCACATCTCTGAAGTCAAAGTCATGCCTATACTTGTAGGTCTTGATAGTCATTATGTGCATCTCTGTTGAAACACTCTTGGCCTTCTGCACACTTCTGATCGTGTATCTGCCAATGGTTAAAGGAAACTTAAAACCTGGCTTATGATTCTTTTGTCGTTCTTTGTGCACTGAAATTGATTGCCTACACAACTCCATAAGAATCCATTTGTCTGAAGGGTATCTTGGAAGCATGTAAGGACATCCCATGAAACAACCTACCCTTATGTAAGTAAAGGTTGGGAATTGTAGAAAGACACATCCAACCTTGTTGACCGCCTTGTAGGCTTCATCTGAAATCCTCTTCTTCTCTAGTGTCAGGTCAAAGGTGAACAACAAAGGAGCGAAGAAAGCATCTGTGACTCTCCTGAAATGGTGAAAGCTTTCCCTCAAGTTCAATTGGTAATAGTAATCATAGATAGGGGTAGAATCTCTATTACCCTTGGTAGATAAACCTGGAAACTGCCTCATGACCATTGTTGCGTACACCAAGAAAGAAGTCATATAGAATTTCAAGGTGGTGGGCACCTTGATTAGCTGCTCATGGATTTCATCACTGATTTGTGTTCCCCAATCAATGTGTACTTTCCTCCTTTGAATGATTCGGATGTATTCATACATCCAATCTTGAAAATGAGAAGATTCAGGCAAGCCCTTGACTCGGCTTAACAAGGTAATCATGTCTCTCACATCTTCTTTGAAGTCACTCCTGGGGAGTCCCTTAGGCTACCTAGAAACAACATGTCGGGGAGTCTTCAACCATTGTGAGTTGATCAATGTCTTGGCCTTGATTGAATCATTGTCAAATATCTCTTGAGCATTTTGGATTGTGATGGGAGTGTATTGTTCCATCTGTGGAACTTTGAAGACTATGTCAAAGAATTCACCATCAAGCCTCATGACTACCTGACCTGCAAAATCTCTCACAGTTTTGTCTTCTTGGATATAGTGAGCAGCAACCTGAAGTACGAACTCTGTGTGATGAGCTCAAGTTGGAAAAGTAGATACCATATGAAGATTGCTATGCACAATGGCCTTCAAGTTCTCATCCCATGGCCTCTGTTGGATTCTCTTCACGAACTCTGCCAGATCTTGATGACCGATTTGGGTATCTTTGATCTCATCTACCTTGGACAACACCACGGTCAGAGGGAAAATGCCCTGAGATTTATACTTCATCTTACCTTTTGCTTTAGGAGATGGTGATGGCATTTCAGCTGACATTTAGGGGAGCAGAGACTAATGTATTTCTTATCTTCGAGGATCTTTTGATGGAAATTTTGGAAATAAACTGCAAGAATGGCAGATGCAATGATTGTCAGGAAATACATGTCGAATAGGGAAACGTGAAATGAAGGCGATATGGAGTCACTGTGTTTTGGCCGTATGGTGCAGAAAACGAGGTGCAAAAATGAAGAGAAAACCCTTTTCCAAGTGTTAGAGAAAAAGTGCAAATTTTGGTGCTTGGGCGGTGAAAATCACTGCTCAAGCACGGAAGTGATATTTTAGTTTTGGTGTCGAGGCGGTGAAAATCACCGCTCGAGCACCAAAGTCGACACTTAGGGAAGTTCGGGGAGCATTGGATGTTGGTGTCGAGGCGGTGAAAATCACCGCTCGAACACCAGTATGTCAAAACTGTTTGGTGTCATGGCGGTGATTTTCACCGCCTCAACACCTAGATACTTCTTGTGAGTGGGTGTCATGGCGGTGATTTTCACCGCCTCGACACTAGTGTGACTTAAGAACTTTCGTTCAAAGGCGTTGAAAAACCTCACCTGCACACCGATGGAAAAAACGAAGGCCGACATGCATGAAGATGGGGAGAAACTTCATTATGACAGTTGCAAAGGATACGAGGAAAAAAGACAACAAAAAGAAAAAGACACGATCGACAAGAATAAAGGTGATCTGTATAGGATCTAGACTAGATTGCATAATTGAATGCTTAATTTTTACAATGATTATTCCAAGTTAATTAGAACAAAATTAACCCATGGAAATAATTACAATAATTAAAATGACAAGGTGAAAACAACAAAATGAAAGAAAGTGAGAGAAAGAAAGAGAGAGATGCAAACAGAGTTTGATTTCGGAGTTCGCCACAATCGTGACTACGTCTCCGGGTCCGCTCCAATGGAGTGAGACCGATCCGATTAATCTCCAAATCAATTACAAAATTGCACCAAGACCATTTCTTCTAGCACTTCGGCAGCATAACAATACTCCAATGTACGAAAATGGCTCCAAAAATCTCCACAAGAACTCTCTAGCATATCACCTGTTTCTCTTGAAAATTATCTTAAAAATTACTTAAAATCACACCTAAACCCCTCCTTTTATACATAAAATATGCTTAATAAGGCTTAACCACTCATTAAATGTATAACTCCCATTAAATAGCTCGTACAACAATCCTTTTGTCTCCAAATAGCTTCTGGTTTTGATAGTTGGAGGTAGTTTCACTTGTTTATGGCTTACTTAGCCATTTGGTTAAGGTTTCGGCTCCAAATCTTCAACAAAACCGACCGAGCTCCCATATTTATCAAGGAACGTTCGGTGGTTGAACGGCTATAAAACATTTTGGTGGTCGCGGGGTCGACGGTTCCAACCCCGCCGGCATTGCTTTTAACAATTAACCCGAAATTTCAAACAAGAAAAACAACCCTTGTCTACATTTAGTTAAGTCAAGTAACGGTGGCCGAACGGTGGACGCCGATGGTTGGTGCCGTTGAGGATACGGGTTCGAAACCCAACAACTTTTTTTGTTAGAACAAACTCATCCGCGGGTGGAAAGAGGGCGAGTACCAGGATGCCACATGTCAAACCATTATTCGCTGGAACCTGCCGATGTGTCCGCTGACACAGATGTTGACTGTATTTTTCGCAACTCACCATGCCACGTGTCCAAGCCCGATTCGCCAGACCGGCTGACTCACATGCTGACGTGGATGTTGACTCAGATGATGACGTGGCGTACGGACTGCTGACTGTGCTGCCACATGGATGCTGACATCATCATACGGATGACACGTGTCAACCACGGATTGGTCCACCTTTGATTTGCACATGTGCTGACATCATCATGTACGGATGCTGATGTCGTCACTGTACCTTCAAGTCAACCAAGTCAACTTGAAACTTTGACCAGCTATATCTTGAGCCTCCAATGTCGGATTTCGACAAAACGAACGCCGTCAGAATCGTCTTGACGAGCTCTTTGCGATGATGCCAACTTTGAAAACTTTTGACGACATCATTTTTTTCGCTTCCTGGACGCCCTCTGATCCCAGTTTGACCCAAGGTTTGACTGGTCATAACTTGTGCAAACGGACTCCTTTTCACTTTGTTCAAGTTGCGTTGGAATCAGGACGCCGAGCTATTTCTAATGGTGCTAATTCTGGAGAGAAATGAGACACTTCAATTTTCACTAAAAATATCCACCGGATCAGGCCTCCCCACTGAAGACCTTTTGGACCTCCAAAAGTGGCATTTATTCTGACATTAAGTGAGGACTTGGCCTCCCCACTTGTCCTGTATCTTCTGTACATTTGAAAACCTGGCTCACAAGCACAATAAAGACTGCAAACATATTGTTGAACATAAACATTATTCTATCACTTCCATAAGCATCTACATCAAATGTCGTAGCCACTAACCAACAAATATTGACTAGCATCAAGCTGAACAATAATGCAGAAATGAAAGAGAATAAGTCAACAACACATCGATCCTTCACAATAGTAACATTTTTACCCAAGGATTCATCAATGCTTTCAAGCATCCTTTTCTCATGCTGTACTGCAAGTGCATCCTGCAACATCTGACCCTGGTTTAGCTACTCCAAGTTCAAGTGTAGAACCACCTGTACTGACAGACATAAGAGTTAACTCTTTACTTGCATTAACTACCCTCTTTAACTGCCTTGTGTTTGCAAAAGAACGATCAGTCTTAATCCTGTGAGAATGTACAATATACTGAATGCCATCTTTAAACAAGTGATAATGATTCTGTTCCCTGTAGAATATAGCTTTCCTGTCATATAAGTAAGGGCTACCAAGCACTATCCCACAAATATCTGATGGAACTACATCAAACTGTACTTCATCCACAAATTTACTAGTGATTGTGAATCTCAAAGTGCATTGTCTTGTTACTTGCAGCTTATCATTTTCACAAATCCAGCCTAGTGGATAAGGTTTCTTATGCAATGTAGTTTTTAATCCCAAGCTCTTTACAACACTTTCTGAAATCAGATTAACTTGAGAACCACTATCTATGAGTGCATCAATTTTACTGTTTTTAGCAACAACCCTTAAATGAAAAAGCTCATTCCTTTTCACATCTTCAGAGAAATCATTAACTGTAGAAGTAGAAGCACAACTATCAAAGGAAACACTGAAAGTAGGAGCTTTACCTTTCATACCCATAGCTGTTATCTTAGTTTCATCATCTGAATCGGAACCAAGATCCATAACAACATTTGTGGATTTCTCCTGACCCTTCTGTTTCTGATTCTGTCTTTGAGACCACTTAGGCTTCAGTTCTGGATGCAACTGCCAACAATGTTCTTCATCATGACCCTTCCTGTCACAATTAGAGCAAGCAAGTTTCTCATCTTTCTTAACTGTAGCTGCCTTCTTTCCTTTCCCTGTCTCTACAACTTTAGAAGATTTCTTTACAGAGTTATCATTATCAATAAAGGAACCTTTACCCCTTGTCTCTAAGTGTGTAGCTTGAACAGACACTTCATCCAAATTACAAGGGTTCAATACCAAAATGGAATGTCTAAGATATGAATGAAGACCTCCTATGTACTTTAACAAAGTGTCCTGGGTGTACAAAGGAACATTCAAAGCAATAGCCCTTTTCCTAAATTCATGGGTGTACTCTTGGACAGTTTGACCTTTCCCTTGCCTAAACATTTGCCAGTCCATCATTAACTGTTGCATATGTCCTAGGGGATAAAACTGCTTCTTAAGAGTATTAACAAATTCTGCCCAAGATAAATTGACTCTACCATGCTGTGAAATTTCTGCTCTAGTCCTACTCTCCCACCAGGTAAGAGCTGTACCTCCTAATCGAAGAGTAGCTAATTGGATCCTATCAACATCATCTAATAGGTTCTGGACTCTACAGTAGACTTCTACTTGCTGAATCCAATCATCCAGTTTTTTAGCATTAAGTTCACCACAATACTTTGGTAAATCAAATTTTACATCTAATTTAATTTTAGGCTTATTCCCACTCTTAAAAGGATTAAAAGAAGTAGAATAAGGAGAAGATGGAGAAGAAGGAGAAGAGGGAGGAGAAGAAGAAGAGGGTGGATCTGGTTGCTTGTCACCATCTCCATGTTGTTTCCCTTTCTTGTCTTCATGAACATCTTCCTTCGACGAACCTCCTTCATGTTCCTTTCGTTCTTGTCTTTCTTGGAAAAGAATGTCCACCTTAGCCTTCATCTCGAGGAATGCTCTTCGGAATTCCTGCTCACTGATCTCATCAGGAACCTCCATTCCAGACACAGACATCTTCAGAAAACTTCTTCGCTTCCCGATCTCAGGATTAAAGTCTTCAAGCTTGCCTTCGCCCTTCTGAATCCTGGATCTCGTTAGCATTCAAGAAAACAACTGCAATAATAGTCAACTGAGCTCTGATACCACTTGATCTGTATAGGATCTAGACTAGATTGCATAATTGAATGCTTAATTTTTACAATGATTATTCCAAGTTAATTAGAACAAAATTAACCCATGGAAATAATTACAATAATTAAAATGACAAGGTGAAAACAACAGAATGAAAGAAAGTGAGAGAAAGAAAGAGAGAGATGCAAATAGAGTTTGATTTCGGAGTTCGCCACAATCGTGACTACGTCTCCAGGTCCGCTCCAATGGAGTGAGACCGATCCGATTAATCTCCAAATCAATTACAAAATTGCACCAAGACCATTTCTTCTAGCACTTCGGCAGTATAACAATACTCCGATGTACGAAAATGGCTCCAAAAATCTCCACAAGAACTCTCTAGCATATCACCTGTTTCTCTTGAAAATTATCTTAAAAATTACTTAAACTCACACCTAAACCCCTCCTTTTATACATAAAATATGCTTAATAAGGCTTAACCACTCATTAAATGTATAACTCCCATTAAATAGCTCGTACAACAACCCTTTTGTCTCCAAATAGCTTCTGGTTTTGATAGTTGGAGGTAGTTTCACTTGTTTATGGCTTACTTAGCCATTTGGTTAAGGTTTCGGCTCCAAATCTTCAACAAAACCGACCGAGCTCCCATATTTATCAAGGAACGTTCGGTGGTTGAACGGCTATAAAACATTTTGGTGGTCGCGGGGTCGACGGTTCCAACCCCGCCGACATTACTTTTAACAATTAACCCGAAATTTCAAACAAGAAAAACAACCCCTGTCTACATTTAGTTAAGTCAAGTAACGGTGGCCGAACGGTGGACGCCGATGGTTGGTGCCGTTGAGGATACGGGTTCGAAACCCAACAACTTTTTTTGTTAGAACAAACTCATCCGCGGGTGGAAAGAGGGCGAGTACCAGGATGCCACATGTCAAACCATTATTCGCTGGAACCTGCCGATGTGTCCGCTTATGCAGATGTTGACTGTATTTTTCGCAACTCACCATGCCACGTGTCCAAGCCCGATTCGCCAGACCGGCTGACTCACATGCTGACGTGGATGTTGACTCAGATGATGATGTGGCGTACGGACTGCTGACTGTGCTGCCACATGGATGCTGACATCATCGTACGGATGACATGTGTCAACCACGGATTGGTCCACCTTTGATTTGCACATGTGCTGACGTCATCATGTACGGATGCTGACGTCATCACTGTACCTTCAAGTCAACCAAGTCAACCTGAAACTTTGGCCAGCTGTATCTTGAGCCTCTGATGTCGGATTTCGACGAAACGAACGCCGTCAGAATCGTCTTGACGAGCTCTTTGCGATGATGCCAACTTTGACAACTTTTGACGACATCATTTTTTTCGCTTCCTGGACGCCCTCTGATCCCAGTTTGACCCAAGGTTTGATTGGTCATAACTTGTGCAAACGGACTCCTTTTCACTTTGTTCAAGTTGCGTTGGAATCAGGATGCCGAGCTATTTCTAATGGTGCTAATTCTGGAGAGAAATGAGACACTTCAATTTTCACTAAAAATATCCACCGGATCAAAAGGTAGAAGAAAAGCCAAAGATCGACGAGAAAAACGAGATCATTCAAATCTAAAGAAAAGAAAACTATCAACTAGAAGGAGAACAAAACACGAACATACATGTGATAGTGGACAAAGGCGAAGATCACAGTGAAAACCGCGCGCTAGAGGGAAACACCAAAGCTCGATCTCAATGGGAGGCAACTCGTGATGGCACGAGAGCGAAGTATGGAGAGGAGTCGCTTAGTGAAAGTGAGGAAATAACTCACATTAGAGTTAATAAAACCTAAAAATTAACTCAAGTTGTGCGCATTGAATGCGGCCAAGAGAACTAGGAGGGCAAGGGATAGTTATCCTTTTTAGATGCTCTATTCAAATTGCAGAAATCTACACACAATCTTATCTCACCATTCTTCTTTCTAACTGGAACTAGTTTGGCGACCCACGTTGAGTGCCTCACTGGAAAGATAATCCTGGCTGAAAGGAGCTTTTTAACCTCCTGATAAATCAATGGTTCCAACAGTGGGTTTACAGGCCTCTGCCTCTGTCTGAATGGCTTATTCCCTGGCTTTAACAGGATCGTGTGTGTAATCAAGGAAGTGTCATACGTTTTCAAATCTTCATAGCCCCAGGCTACTACATCAGATAATTCTCTTAATGCTTGCACAATACCTTCCTTTTCTTTTGGGGTACAAACCCTACCCACAAAAACATTCTTTACTTGTTCATTAGTTCCCAAGTTGATGGCTTCACATTCATTGCCCTGAGTACTCTGGTTTCTACTCAGTCTATCAGTTTCAAAGAGTCTTTCTAATTTAACCATTCCTCTAGGAATAACATTTGTCTTTAAGTTCAAGATCCCTTCAGCGTCGAACTCTACTTCTTCGGTTTCTTCTTCATCTATAATTTGTGCCTCAAACACTTTAGAGCTCATCAAGAACTCAAGAATTTGTTTATCATCATCGAACACTTGATAGTTCTTTTTGTTGTCCGGAATTGAGGGTGTGGAGATCAATTCTACCGTAAATTTCTTCAAACCTTCCATGGCCAAGGGTTCCAACGAACTAGCTGCCTGTGCGAGCGAATTCGCCACCGGATTTTTGCATCTATACACTTGTTTGATATTAAATGCATCAAAGCTCTCGATCAAGTCCCAGGCTCTGTTCCAGTAACGGCCTAACCTTTTGTCATGACAGGCGTACTACTTTCTTACTTGGCGGACCACTATGTCTAAATCTCAATAGGTAAGCACAACTTTAGCTCCCTTTACTATTGCTAGGATCAATCTGTGAATCAATGATTCATATTCAGTGACATTGTTTGTACAAGAGAACTGGAGTCTATAAGCACCTAAATATGCTTCTCCCATAGGGCTAATGAGTTGAAATCTTGCTCCATTTCCCTTCTTGGATTTTGATCCATCAAATCTCAAGGTCCGCACTTGATTCTCCATGTGACCGCTACGTGTATCCTTTTGTTCATATGCTTCTGCAATGTTCTTTCTTGCTGCAGGCTTAATTCTCTCATCTTCTACCAATTTCTCCGTCGGAGAGCTATCTCTTTTATTTACTTCTTCAAGTTCTTTTTCTAAAGAGGCTTGCGGGATTCTCTTTGAGATTTTCTCTATGGCCATCTTGCACATGGCACATGTGACTTCTGGGTGGAAAGCCTCATGAATTCTACACCAATTGGGCAGTAACATACTTCGGATGGAGGCATTCTTCTCGGATTCTATCCTTTGTTTGATGTTCTTTAGCACAAAATTCCTAAAATTCTTGAACATCCCTTCACTCTCACTTGAGTCATCTTCAATTAACACTTCAGTAGAGGAAGGTGCATTTTCCAAGGGTCTTTCTTCATTCACACTCTGCAACATGAAGACTTCTTGTTTGAAGGGCTTATACAATCCCAAATCAGTTTCTGCAAATAACACTTCATTATTGTCACCATATTCTGTGATTATCAGCCTGAGTTGTGGTGTGCTGTCTATTCTTATCTGATTCGGAATTCCTCTCCAGGGCAACCACATGTGAGTTGCAATATATATCCATTTAGCTTTCAAGACCAATCTTTGCTTAGTAGCATGCCATAACCATCTGGTATATCCACAACAGAAATGTTAATACGACTCTGGATCCTGGGATCCGTGGCCAGCTGCATGTGAATGTCATCCAACTCCCCAACAATTGGAACTTCAGTTTTATCCAATTGGGTCACCTTCTTGTTGGTGTGGAGTGGGATTAGACCCAACCTCTCACATACCTTCAAAGGCATGACGTTACTTGATGCTCCGGAATCAATCAAACAATTGTGTAGCATCTTTCCAAATATTCTAACGGAAACCAGGAAAGGGGCTGGTTCATCTTTCCCTTGATAAAACACCACCAACTTTCTTCTTTCATTTGCTATGTTGTTCTTCTTCTCATCTTTCCTATCCGGATGAACTTGTCTATCTTGAGCCACATCTCTTGTATTTTGTTTATGTTTTGTGACAGCATCAGGTTGAGTACTCCTCTCAGTCTCGGCCTTTCCCGAAGCGCCTGAAGAATCTAGTACCATGCCTTCAAAATTCTGAGTCTGTTGTTGGGCTTCCCAAGAATAAAAGGGCGTTTGGGGCACACTTTGCACCACATTCATGTTCTGCGCGGGACGAGACTGTGTGACCACGGGAGGATTTCTTGGTGCACTGGGTGTCTCCTGGGAAGTACTTCTCATGATGGGGGTTTCAGTTAAAGTTCCCAAAAGAGTGTCTCTTATCTCTTGAACCTTCATTAACTCACAGAGGGGAAGACTAACCTTTATCTTCTTAAATTCTTCCAACACATAGGAGCTGAGCTTCTTTATATCTTCCCTAGGAGAACTTCCTTTTTGTCCACGTTCAGTGTGGTAAATAGGCTGCTAAGTAATTTGTGGTCCACCTTTGCCTTGTGTTGTATTTTGTTGTCTGTACTCTGGAGAGTCCTTTGGTGCATTCAGAACATTTCTCGCATTAGGATGCATAGGGGTTGTAAAGTTATTTGGAGGCGTTGACGTGGTCAACGAATCATGTTGAGGATAATTCCTTTGGTAAACTTTAGGGGCTCCACCTCCAGTGGTCTGAAAAGATTGTACTTCTCTTATTCCTTCTACCAAGACACTGTTGTTGAGAGGTGGAAAACTATAACCATCTCTGTTGAGAGGCTCATCTAGTGATGCATATGTGGCGTGAGCCTTTGAAGTCATTTGAGCTTTTGGCGTCCCCACGGGACCATTTGTTGAAGCGGGTGGGAACTTCTGATTAACCGATGGCGGTGTGTAACTTTGAAATTCAGGCGGGAACTTAAAATATTCTAGGATCAACGCCTAATCATACCGGGGTGCTAGAACTAATTCATATCCAGTGACTGGAGGATTCTCTGTGGGCTCTGTGTTCTTTACTTCTCCCCTAAAAATATCAGCAGCAACTTGGAATTCATTGCATTGAAGCTCGGAGTGTTGACTAGTATTATGTAGCCAACACCATCCTGATAGGGCAGCCTCTACCAAATATACTCTATCTATAGGACGGTTCTCGGGAGGTGGCGGGTTGTCCAACGGTGAAGGGACACCTCCATTATTAGGTCCTGTATTCCAGGATCTCTTCTAAAATCCCTAATTGTTATTTCTATACCCATGATTGTATCCTTGATGGGTATCGTGGTGATTTCGAGGATTATTTTGATATCCTCGATTAGCACCTTGATGTGCTTGATTATTTCTTTGCATAGCTTGGATCTAATTATTCTGATTTTTGAGGTACATCACCTCAATTGACAACCTTTTCACTTGTTATACTAATTCTTTGATTTCATCTTTCTCCTCTTGAGTCTTTGCTAGCGGCATTGTGTTCTGTAGATAGACGGGTTGTGCTACCGGCGCTTGAGACAAAGGTACTCCAAGGTGGAGAACTTGCTAATTTGATGGCGCTGTTTCTTGGGGAATTGGACTCAACGTTGGAACTTATTGATTCCATGTCTGTATCTGGTTGTTTGTAGTACTTAAGCCAGTGTATAACAAAGGCCCAGTTGTGTTTTGCCCCATGTTTTGGCTTACTTCAATAGCCTTAGCGTAGGCTAGGTTCATGTTAGCTGGAGCAGGGTGAGCTTCTCTCACAAACATTGTTGTCAAGGGATCCAAGGCAGCGTAGTAGTTTTCTCGAGCGTCAGCAATGGTGTAAGGAGCACGCAGCCTTGTGAGAGCCTTTTGAAATCTAGTGTTGAATACATGAATGGGTTCCTTGTCTTGTCTTCTTACTTCTACAAATTGTCTAAACAGCTCTATAGGAGTCATAGGTATCCCAAACTTTCCAACGAAGGTTGTTTTCATCTTCTCCCATGATCTTATTGATCTGACTGGTAAGTGGATGAATCAGTAATGGGCTTCTTCTCTCAAAGAATATGGGAACAATTTGCAAGCTACATCTCCATACGCAATCTGCTTGTTGCGTAGGTGATCCTCGAACATTTTGATGTGGTCTTCAGCAGTGCGATTCACATCATAGACATGGAACTTGGAGCAGAAACTCTCTAGATTTTTCGGCATGTCATGATAATCATTGAATTCCAGTGGAGACGGGTTGGTAACCAACCAAGTAGCACCATTAGGAGCTGGTTGAGCCATTGCTTGTTGTCGCCGATATACAACTACTTGAGCTGGTTGTTGTTGAATCACAACTGGTGTGACTTGAACTGGTTGTTGTTGTTGAACAGTTACTGGCGTGATATTTCGAGCTGATCCTGGTTGAGCAAACCTCGAAACGTTGGGTGGAGTTATGAATAAACTTGAAACTTCTTTGCCGCTCACTACTTCTTCACTTGATTGGACCTCCTTGTTTGATAGAACTTCCTTGCTTGAGGGAGCCTCTTCGCTTGATTGGACCTCTCTCTTCTTCCTTGTTCTAGTAGGTAGCTCTAGCTCTACAAGTTCTTTAGACGAACTGGATCCAAACCTCAAAATTCTTTTCAACTTGTCCAGTGAGAATGAACTGATATGATCTAGGATGAAGTTGCTTCTTCTATTGGCGACGCGCGGGAGTGAGTGGCTGCATTTGATTAAGCAAATCTCTTTCAATAGCAACTTGAATTTTAATAGCCTTTTCTTCTTCTTCCTCCAATACAAAGCTCGTTCTCATATACTCAGCTACACTTCTCTTAGTCTTCCATGGATATTGTTCAATCCTGAAAGAATATCTTCTTGATCATCGTTGAACCCCAAATTTGGTTGCAACAATGAAAATATGTCTCTATGAGGTAGCACCATCTTGGCACATTATACCTTTCTCCAATACAAAATCTTTTCTGCTTCACAGTAGTCGCCCTCCTTCTAGCGCCAATTTCGTTGACGAGTGTTTTATGACCACACCAACACAAAATAAAGTTTCCAACGGTCACTCTATCCTCTCTTGATCAAAATATCCTGCATGCTAAGATTGCGAAAGATCATGCATTCAACTCCAAGGTTCCTTTATGCAGTGGACGTAGTTTCAGTTGGCTTGATGTGATTTGCTGGTTATTCCAAGGGGACTTACACAATTGTTCAATTTGAAGTAGTTGCAAGACACGAATGATTTATCGATAATGCTCTGGTTCCTAAACTAACCAAGAGAATACTAAAAGTAAAGGGAAAAAGCATAGAGACTCTATTGTCTACTCTAAATGTGGGATACGAAGGCTAATTTCAACAAGATTCGAACCAGATTCTGCTTTGCCTCCCTTTGGACAGCTTCTACAGAGCCGGTACAATCTTCAAAGGATGATGAAAGATATTCAAACTATGACCCAACATGCAAATACCATCACAACGATGCATACAAACATACAAATCACAATTGAAGTTAAGTGCAAAGATACTCCAATCAACCACGCAAGGCGAGCCCACCATCAGTGAGCCCGCTAGTGGTATGGATGAATGAAACTTACTCAAACCAAACAACGTATTCCACCACTATCAACTACTTTCATGAAAAAAAATCTAATTTACTTTAGTCTACTTGAATCGGAAAGATGAAAAATCCTTGCTAGCTACCCACAATAAAAGAAGGAATCACCAATCAATGAGAATTCTTTATATCATGAGAGTGTTCACAACAACTTCTTACAAAACCTTCACATGGTGAAAATTTCATGCCAAACAGAGTTGCAGAAGTCAGGAAATCACGGACTTACTAAAAATAGAAAGCTAGGGCGGACCAGCTACAAAATGAGCTAAGTGTTCAGGCATGAGAAAAATTGGAAATCAGAACACACACCTCCAGAATGCACCCATCAGCATGAAGCCACCTCAAAAATTTCTGAGTCTAAAATCAAAGTAGACATGCCTAAATGCACCCACCCTGGAGTAGAGAGCCTTGAAAATTTCTAAGGCGTGAGAAATCAAAGCTTCACCATCAAAAGGAGCCCTCAAGGAAAATGGAAGCTTGACAAGAAAAATGTGCCCAAATAGAGAGGTAATGGCATGAAAATAGCCTAAGGCATAAACATGGAAGCTCAAGGGGTCAAATGCGCCCTTGAGGTGAGTTGAAAGGTTGGCAAAAATTGCTAAAGGCACAAAATGGGAGTAGGCTATGTCAAATGCGCCCATGGGGAATAACGCCTAGGGCATATGAAAATGGAAGCTAGAAAGCTAAAATGCGCCCTTCACATGAAAGCATATGCGCCCAAGGAGAAATGTGTGGAGCCTTCAAAGTTGCTAAGGCATGAAAAATAAAAGTAACCCATGCTAAATGCGCCCTGAAGGAGGGTGATGATATGAAATTTTCTAAGTAGTGAAATGAAAGTAAGCACATCAAAATGCGCCCTCAAGTGAAAGCTAACACCATGAAATGCGCCCAAGGGGGTGATGGAGTTTCAAATTCTCTAAGGCATGGAAATCAAAGCTAGAAGGCTAAACTGTGCCCTCAAATGGAAGTAGGCTATGTCAAATGCGCCCAAGCCTAGATGATGCTAAGAAGAAAAATGCCTAAGGTAGAAGGAAATAGAACTTGCAAGGGTGAAATGCGCCCTCAAGGTGAGGAGGTCTTAAAATTTTCCAAGGCATGGAAAACGTGAGCTTGACCCTCTCAATGTGCCCATGAAGAGGATGAGTTAAAAGGGGTTTTAAGTATGAGAAAGATAAAAGTTAACCCTATGAAATGCGCCCAAGGGGGTGATGAAGTCAAAAATTCTCTAAGTGTGGGAAAATGAAAGTAGACCCCCATGAATGCGCCCTTAGCAAGTTGAGTGGGTTCAAAACACCTTAGTCACAAAATGAAAGTTGGACTCTCCAAACGCGCCCTCAAGAGAGGTAAAGGTGTTGAAAACTGGCTAAGGCATCAAAATGAAATTAGACCCCCTTGAATGCGCCCTAGTAGAGGACATGACTTGAAAATTTCTAAGTTCCAAAAATGAAGGCATGAGGTGGTAAGTACGCCCAAAAGGTGATGATTTCCTAAGGCATTAAAATGAAAATGTCTAAAAGGGGAGCGAAAATAAACATCACTAAAGAAGTATGCCAAAAGGTCCTTGAGGTTGATTGAAATTTTCTAAGGCATGAGGAATAAAATCTCACTATGCAAAATGTGCCCTCAAGGTGAATAAGTTGAAGAAAGGTCTAGGGCGTGGAAATAAAACCCAAGGTGATGAAATATCTCAAAGGGGTAGGATGAACATTAATGATGGAATATTTTCAAAAGGGGTACAATAAAAAGAAAAATTAAATCAACCCTTTCCAAGTGCGCCCATGAATTAATGAAGTTAGGAATTATTTTCCTAAGGGAAATTTTATTTTTCGAAGGGAAATATTTTCTAAAAAAATTGCCTGGATTATTTTATGAGGGAGATTAAATTTTGAGAATGGATTGATCTGGCAAATGATTTTAAATCAACGGAGTTAAAAATTTAAATGATGGATATTTGATGGGTTTGAAATTATTTTAATTTCCCCATGATTTTTTATGAGTTGAATTTAACTGAACGTTGCGAGAAATTAAAGTGGAAATTTTTAAAAGTAAATTAGAGTAATTTCCTCATGAGTAATTTAATTAACGAGAGTTAACTGGCAATTTGGAGGGAAAATTTTGAATTCTGCAGAGGAAAGAATCTTCATTTATGGAAAATGCTATGACGATTGGCTGACAACTCGCCCACCACTTCGCCAGAATTATAAAATTTCTAAGTGGGAAGAGTGGAGAATTAATGAATTTGCTAAAAATGACTCTAGAACAAGTTAGCAAGATTCTCTGTGAGGAATTATTTAATCAGCGAAGTTTCTCACTTCTTCTCACCATTCGAAGTTGAGAAATTGCTGAAGTGAGAACTTTTTTTGTGAAGTTGAGGGATTGCTGAGAGGATCGAATTGTTGAGGTTGCTGAAAGTTGAGCTGAGGATTTATTTTCTAAGTGTGAGAATCGAAGTGCTGAGGCATTGCTAGAGATTTTTTATTTTTCGAAGTGCTGAAAGTCAAGAAGCTGAAATAAAGTTTTCGAAATTTTATGCTAGAGAGATTACTTTCTTGCTCAAAATTTCCAGTTGGTGCGAATTTCTTTCAGAGGCCAAAAGTCACATTGCTAAAAGTTTTTTAAGCTCAGAGGATTTAAAGTTTGAGGTTTGGAGTTAGAAAAGTTCTATATTGAAAGATATTATTTTCGAATCTAACTCCATGTTGCAGCCATCTTGAAGTAATTTTATATTTTTCTAAAATCTGAAGTCTAACTTATTTTATTCTATTTTGCAGATGGCTGAAGCAAGAAGAGATGTTGTAGGAACAAGCAGGGTTGTAGGCAGAGCTGCAAATGTTGAAGCAGGCAAGGCAAGTGCGTCCCGACAGACAGTAATCAAAAAGTTCGCCAAGCCATTTCTTCCGGAGTCTAAGTTTTCTTCAAAGTTGGTGGGATTGAACGACACCAACCTTGGTTCATTTAATCTAGGTGCACTCAAAGCAAGAATGTGCGGGCTGGGAGGTCATCCACCATCAATCACAGCACACCAAATAATGTGTAACGCTCTAACTATCCTACCACTAATATAAGGTTAACCAACCCACTAACTTCAAATTTCAGTTCAGCTAAAAGGAAACATCTAACTGAAATAACAGAAAAGAAACATCCACTGATTTCCAATAACATAAATGCAAACGAACATTAACTAACTTTTCAAATCTTACAAATAAAATTACATCTGATCAATCTTTAAACTAAGTAACCTTTTCAAATATTACAGGAGAGAGAAGGGTTTCAAGAGTTTACAAATAAGAAGTTGAAGCATTTGATCTTGACATTGTCATCAAGGAAAAGGAGATATCATTAGGGGCTTTACCGCCCATCTAAAGACCTACTGGTCTCCCGTGTTCCTTCAACTGAAGGAACCTGTCCCTTCACGAGGGTAGTTAACAAGGATCACTTTATCATCATGCCTCTGAGCTCGGTGTCAAGGACCTATACCTCCTGATCGAACCTTACTAATGGTACCTCCCAACTAGAAAGGTCACTCTGATCAGTGGTATATCTAGTACTTGATAGCTGACAAATGTCAAATCTAGCATCGTACCTTGGCCAAGGATTTAATATTTAATAGGCACTCTTGTGCCACCAGCACTCTCACCCTTGCTCGTCATGATAATACTTGACTCAAGGTTTATATTCCAATGACTTGGTTCAAGATCTTTCCTCTTAATTTTAAGGTTGAGTCATTTTACTATATTATACATAAAGAGAGATTTGGCTCATTGTCTTTCACTTCTTTAAGAATAGTCTACTTATTTTTAATTTTACAAAATAAAGAGATATGGAAAAAGACTTGTCATCCTTGATAGGCTCCTCAAATATAATGGACTTGGATCAGAAAAGAATATAGGTACGATTTCAACTCGTTAATATGATAATAGAGAACAAAGAAAACCTCGGTTAGGACAAGATGAATTTAATCACAGAGTCATTATAAAGAAGGCTCGAACCAACATTCAGATTCCAAAATTAAAGAAGAGCAATTTGAAAGCCAAAATCTAAAATCTATTCAGGTTCTAGTTGGAAGGAGTCTTCCATTGGTCAATTTCAAAAAGATAGAAAAAGACCCGTTTCAATATACTTATGAAAGACGAGGAAGTTCATGGAAAATTCCCTTTGAAACATAAATTTATCAGGACGATTAGTGAATCAACGATGCATAACAATAATTGCTCTTATACATGCCTGTGTTGGAAGTTTTGCAAGTCGTAGAAGTACCCAAAGTCTTCTCTTCAATTGATCTAGACAAAATTACGCTGCCATTGGAGGCTTCTAACCCGAGAGAGTTTTGTGGTGGCTAACACAAAATTAAAAGAATACCACCAAAAGGAAGAATCAAATATAATAACCAAGCTCCCACTATTCAGCTCGATTGAAATGTAATTGCAGAAAGCCATTAGCTAAGGATGCCACTTAGGAGAGGAGAGCAAGAGAGAGATAAAGGAGATCAATTCAACAACTACGGGTACAGGTTGAAGATTCGAGACTAGCAAAAAGAGAGGAAGGTGTGTTGCGATAGAGGTAATTCCCACCTATGAAGCATGACAATTAGTTTGCCCAAACCAACCAGAATGCCAACCCCCATAGCAAGAGAAATGTGAATGCACAAGAAAATGACGAGGGAGCCCCCGTTGCGAATGCCCCGGAGAGTTGAACAAACTCCCCCAAGACAAAAACAATACCCTCCAAAAGAACCCGCACGCCTTCTCTTGAACTTTTCGATCAAGAAGAGAGGCCCCCAGGTGGCGAGAGAACGAAAGTTCCATTTTCTCCTATCACCGATACACAAGATTCCCCAAATAATTAAATACGATTAAATCCATTTAATCGTTTTCCCATTACCAAAAAGACAAAACAAATTATTTCTTATTATTAATTAAATATTAACATCCTCTTGCCAAAATACTTGCAATTATTTTCCAAGATTGGTTCGCTCAACTTAGTGAGGATGGAAATGAATATTTTAATTATATCAATTATAGATTAACGATTTGAAATCTCTTAATGGGGTGATTATTGATTTATATATTTTTGAATTGGCTTATTTAATAAATAATTATTGGCCAAATTACAATTTGATTCCTTGTCTTACACCGACTCATGGTGAGATGACAATCTCCGATCCTCTGTTAACCACTACCTCTCCCTGATGACATCTCCTTTTCCCGTCGCGGCGTCGTCAGTCCTGAATCCACTGACAAGTATTATGGTTAGATTGTTCACAACGGCTATATATAAATATGCATTTAAATATAATCTCATGAACACATTCAATTTCATGTGAACAAGAAATTCACTTGCAAATAAAAAAGATCGTTAACTTATAGTTACGATAAAGGATCTATTCCATTCACAATTTCACATTCATATGAAATCAGTTACTTGCAACTAACTTTGCATCTGAAAATACATAACCAATTTCATAGTCTCAATATAAGGGATGTAACATAATGAAAAGTGGGATCTATGCAACCACTGGTTTTCCACCATCAATCACAGCACACTAGATAATGAAAAGTCGGATCTATGCAGCTGTTGGTTTTCCACCAGATAATGAAAAGTGGGATCTATGCAGCTGTTGGTTTTCCACCAGCAATACAATGTCCGGAGTTGATCATGGAGTGCACAAATTGTTACAAACCTGAATGAAGGACTATTGTTTCTCCAAATGGCAGGTTATTTTCCAACTTCATGCTTGATGCTATTGGAGAAGCATTCGGGATTCCCACTTCTAAGAGGATGCTATACAAGACGAAGGTTAGAGCTGATAAAATGTATGCCTCTACTTTTGAGAGGTGTGCTGGTGTTATCAATACATTCTGGATGCAAAGACCTAAACATCCCTGCACCAAGCTCCCGAAACAAATTATTGCTAAGGATGTGAAGCAAGAGTATTGTGATCTCATAATGATGCTTAGCCGAGTGAACAGAAGTCCACAAGCCTTCATCTTCGAGCCTTGGATGTTTTATTACATCGGGATCATAATGGAAGGAAAAGAATGTGTTGATTGGGCCAAAATGATAAGCGACAACATAGATGAGCAGTTTAGGAGCTTGAGGAGAACAAAGACTTTTCTACATGAGCTCATACGTGATGTACATGTTGGCTCGAATGACCAAGTACCAAGGAATAACATACAAGGAGCCAATTGGGTGTGGCCCTGAATAGTTCAAGATCCACGAAGCTTTCCCATAACTGCATTTAACCAACACTGCCAGCTACAAGCGGGTGAATGATGCATTCACAATGCATATTGCAAGGACTCTTCAACAGAGAACGCAGCAAAGAGTATCAAAAGAAGCACAAGCATTAATTGAAGAATATGGATATTGGCTCATCCAATTTCCAAAGTTTACATATCTTAGGCTGCAGGGGTTCACTTCATATCCATATCGACTACCAAGGTACCCCACTGATCATATAATAATATTAGAAGTATCTAGGCAACTCATTGCCTACGATAAAATTTAGAAAAAGAAGAGGAAGAAGGGACTAGACTTCCCTATCATCAGGGGAATTCGAGTGAAGTATGTCCTTCCTTGCAGGCAACCCGAGAAGCTGAAGATGAGTTGCAGTTCTTTCATCTTACATATCATACTGGCAAGCATGATTTCGATCCCTACAACAACATCCGGATGGTGCAAAATGTAGAATACAGGCACAAGGCTCATATCGAGGACTTATGGGCTAATGCAGTTGATGATGTCGAGGTAAGGAGGAGAATGTTCACCATGCTACCCCTGAAATTAAGTACAAAATGTGAAGTCATTCTGGTTCCGGATCAGGTGGATGAGAATGTCCACGTCATTCAACCTGACTATGAGTCAGTGAGGAACACATCGGTCCCACCACTAGATTGGTCCAAGCCTAAAATCACGGACTTGGATACCCTTTCCATACTAGTACTGACTTTCACGAGGAGTTGGGTTGAAAGGCACATGAGCCGGCTTAAGAGTAGGTCAGTTTCTCTTACTTATAACCTAATGGGCGATCAAAAGCCACCATCAACAAGAAAAGGGAAGCAAATTGCCCAATCTTTGGAGCCACGAGGAAAGGAGCCAGTTTGGCCTGAGCCTCAAAGAGTTGAGGAGGCATCACATACGTTGTCAAGGGCACATTCTCCAAGCATGCAGGAGATTTCATTATTTGTTGATCAAAGGGAAAAGTTGAATGAAGAGCGGGAATTTGAAGAATTAAATCAGCCACCGCTTAAGGAATCAGACAGCTTAAGTGTCAACGCACCCAGAGGTGGGAGCCAACAGGAAGAGGAAGAGGAAACGGTGACTGATAATCATTTCCAACAGATGCTTGATACGGCATTGGAAGAAGAAGATACCATGGGGCAAGAGGCCCAAATTTCAGAAGATACTCATCTTGTGGAGACTGATGAGCCTCAATGAAGTATTGTTAGAGAAGAGGTGCATGAGGAGGAAGCAACAGAAGAACAACCCCTCCTCATTTGTAATCCACGTCAGGCGGTGCCAGATTGGCTCACAGAAAGAATGAGGAAGGACCCTGAGGATGATATAGATTCAATGGTCGAAATGGAAGAATTCCTCAAAAGGATTAGCGCACCACCAGAGAAGAAAAGGGCTAGGAAATTCTCGAAGATTTCAATAGATGAATCTGGCTCTCGCACCCTTCAGGTTGCTGTCCCAAGAGAGGAGTGTGATTGAGATGAGCAAAGGCCAAAAAATCATATGATCACCATTGTTGAGTTGGGTCGCCCCACAAGAGCCCAGATAATTGAGGAGTGCGACAACTCCTATCAAGCGCTGAAGGACAAATTACTCCATACAGAAGGAAAGTATAAGAAATTGAAGAAGGAGCACAAGACATTGATAGGGTATGTGCAGAATCTTGTGCGTCCAGGTGAATAGGAGAACCCAGCAGTTGAACTCCCGAAAGAGCTTCCAAGAGATTCAATTATTGGCTTAGAGGATTTGAAGAAGATAGAATTGGAAGTGAACAAATGGGTTGGTTGTGTTCGCACTGAAATGGAGAAGTTCATGGAGGACCTTGCTTATGCTTACCAACAGACCTCTGATGTTCTGACACACATGGATATAGTTGATCAAGCCTGGAGCGAGACCCAAATCTATCAGACTAAGACTATTCTTCATCTAGAGGCGTGATACAAGAAGGTGAGAGGTACAACTTCACCAGCTGGTACTCTTCAATGGTCATAGGCCATGGTTTCCATGATGCGGCACGGGCAGATTCAACCAGGGTCAGGAAAGCGATGGGTAATATTCTAGATGGGGCCCTCAACACACTTGAGGCTATATTTGCTAGGAGACTGGCTCCGAAGGAGATAACCGCAGATGGCCTAAGGGATAGGATGGCTCCCTTCTTCTTGACTGTGAGATCATTTGTTCAGGATGACTTTGAAAGTATTTCAGCTTTCACCAACATTATTCAAAACACCTAGGATGCCTTCGTCACGTGGAGAAAGTCCTATACTCGGCACAGGCAGACAATTACAGTACTTGAGTTTCAGCTCAACCACATTCCACCTATTTCAGTTCAAGAGGTTGAGGCAATGTTAGCTCGGTTGATCGAGTTTGCAGTCAGGGAGAAGGACAACGGAAATGCCCTACTAGATGAGGATCTTCTGGAAGATGGTGATGGGCATTAATTTCTCATTATGGTTCCTGCAAAGGAGTGGAGAATCTCCTGTACATTTATTACCCCACTCCTCTATGTGGCGGTTTTTAGGGCAAAACCCTAATTAGGGCATATGTGGCTCAATCTGAGCCCTTCATTGTAATCAAATCTAAGCCGTCCGTTGGAATGAGCTTGCTATAAAATGGGCATCCCCCCTCATTTGTATTCTATTAGAACTAGACACTAGAGATTAGAGCAGAGAAGAGAATAGATAGAGATAATAACTTAGAAGTTAGCATAGCTTAGATTGAGGAGGAAAGAAAGCTTTCCCTTTGAAGGTTTTGTAAGAAGTTGTTGTGAACACTCTCATGATATAAATAATTCTCATTGATTGGTGATTCCTTCTTTTATTGTGGGCAGCTAGCAAGGATATTTTTGTCTTTCCGATTCAAGTAGACTAAAGTAAAGTAGATTTTATTTCATGCAAGTAGTTGATAGTGGTGGAATACGTTGTTTGGTTTGAGTAAGTTTCATTCATCCATACCACTAACGGGCTCGCTGACAATGGGCTCGCCTTGCACGGTCGACTAGAGTATCTTTGCACTTAACTTCAATTGCGATTCGTATTTTTTTATGCATCGTTGTGATGGTATTTGCATGTCGGGTCATAGTTTGAATATCTTTCATCTTCCTCTAAAGATTGCACCGGCTCTGTAGAAGTTGTTCGAAGGGAGGCAAAGCAGAATTTGGTTCGAATCTTGCTGAAATTAGCCTCCGTATCCCACATTTAGAGTAGACAATAGAGTCTCTATCCCTTTTCCCTTTACTTTCAGTATTCTCTTGGTTAGTTTAGGAACCAGAGCATTATCGATAAATCATTCGTGTCTTGCAACTGCTTCAAATTGAACAATTGTGTAAGTCCCCTTGGAATAACCAGCAAATCACATCAAGCCAATTGAAACTACGTCCATTGCATAAAGGAACCTTGGAGTTGAATGCATGATCTTTCGCAATCTTAGCATGCAGGATATTTTGATCAAGAGAGGATAGAGTAACCGTTGGAAACTTTATTTTGTGTTGGTGTGGTCATAAAACACCTGTCAACAACACCTCTCCTAGATGTAGAGATACAAATGACTATGTTTCTCCTTAACTCGACCTGTTGCTACAAAATGAAGGTTTGCTGCTACAGGAAAATGATATGTTGCAAATAGTGCGAATTCCTTATATAGATGCAAATTATGTTGGATTAACTTGATGTCCAATGAAGTGATTTCATCCTATATTTATATCCATGCCATGAAGGGATGTGTCTTTACAAATCAAGAGGTCAGCCTCTTTGGAGATAGATGACTTTTGTTGGGGGTGCGAATTCCAAGAGAAGGTCGGCCCTTCATTTATATATTATTTATTTATTTATTAAATAAAATCACTTTTTTTAATTACAACTGATGAAGTGCCACTTCAATTAAATCGAATATATAAATTTAAATAGCCTTGAAGCTATATTTAAATTTATTCTTCAAAATCGAATTTGGAAGTATGAAACCCGTTGTTACTTTTATCATCAACACTCCCTCTCAACTAGGGAGGAATACTTCTAGTTGAACAAGACATATCACCTCATTGTTATGTCAATCAACATGGCTACATCCATGTGAAAAAAAAAGAGCTTATCACCTCATCTTGAAAGCATATCACCTCATCGTGATATCAACCATCATGGATACCTCTATAGATGGTATGTACAATTGCTCATCACTCAATGTGATGTTGTCACCTCACCATGACATTCACCATGGCTCTCCTAGAGGGTGAAACACAAGTACAAGTGAATCATCACGGACTCCCTCACGTGATTTTGTCATGGAGTCACACACATGACATCCACCATGGCTCTCCCAGAGGGTGGAAACAAGGGCTTTCACCTCAAATCTCAAAGAAAAATGCATTATCAAGGGCTTGCACCTCAAATCTCTCTCAATAGAGAAATGCATTAATAGAGGATCACTGATACTGAGACTCCTTCTCAGCTAGGGCTTGATTCTCCACCATACCAAGCTTATCTCGAAGGTACACAAACTTTATCCTGGAGAGAGGTTTGGTGAGAATGTCTCTCGTCTGCTCATCAGTGCCGATATACCTCAACTGTATTGCTTTCCTCAATACCATATCTCTGACATAGTGGTATGCTTAGTTTTGTCATGAAACATTGGAATGACAGTAAGCTTCTCAAAGCTTTGATTATCACAATGGATGACAATCGGCTCCAATGATTGTCCAAACAATCTTGCAAGGAGCTTCCGAAGCCACACTGCTTCTTGGGCTGCCACACAAGCTATAATGTACTCGGCCTTTGTTGTACTCAGTGCCATAGAAGACTACTTCCTGCTACACTAGGATATCATCGCAGACTTAAACTGAAACAACATCCAGAGGTGCTCTTCTGATCAGCTGAAAGATACCAAGCCAATTTTTTTCACTTTTTCGATTACAACAAGTTAAGCAATACACAATCATTAGGGTTAGCATTTGAACCAAACGATGCGAAATCCAACTCTACCCAAGAATGTACACCAGGATCCCGAGTTGGGTAGGGTGTGAACATATGGTCAGAGGGTCTCAAAGCAAAACTAATAAAGGAACTCTAACCTAGAACGCGTCGGAGAACGATGAGCATGTGGTCAGAGGGTCTTAACGCAATGCTGATGTAAAGAACTCTAACCAAGAATGCGTTGGAGAACGATGAGCATGTGGTCAAAGGGTCCCTACCAACTATTATGCTGAAATACTCTACGTCAAGAATGTGCTTTCCAAACCGAGATGGAATTGGAGCTACCATATGACGGAGATGCTAAAAATAATGATAAGATATAAAATGAAGAAGTAGGCGTGCTGACAGTACTACTGTTCAGCTTACAATAATTAGAGAATGCCTATCAACATCATTGAATAAGTAAGTCTATCACTGCTGAAATGAAATATAATGTCACCTTGATGCACACAATGAGTTCTTGCTCAATTCCAACCCAAAGGCTGATATTAAGCAAACTGATATAACTGACCCAACACTGAAAATACTTAACCACCAACCCTGGATCCTATTGAAATGCTCACAACTCACTCTATACTCAGCCTAAAGACTCCAAATCAGATGCAAAGTGACTCTCAAATGATGGCACCCCATATTGAATCCTGAAAACAGACCCAAAGACTCTAAATCATTTATGCACGAATTTCAAGGCAGCCCCAGATGGTACGGCCCTCAAGGATGGGCGATTTTCTTAAATAAAATCATAGACTTCTTCATAAATTTTGGAAATAAGCAGGAAGGGTCGGCCCTCATAGAAAAATGGAAATATTCAATACCCAGAACAATTCTTTTTGTATTTTTTGACTTATGAGTAAAAACTACATGCAGCTACACTGAGACAGCAACTCCAGAATCTGATATAAAATGCAAGAAATCAGAACTACAGCAAACAATGCAACAAAGCAAACCTCACTACAAATTCTCTCTCAAAACTAACTAATTTCTCCACTAGATGCTATCTCTCAAGCATGAAGTCAAGCCAAGGCTAGGAGGCATTCATTCCTCGAAGCACTCCTAGCACCATTTCAGCAACATAACAATACTTCAGATATGAGATACCAAATGAAGAGCCCAAACCTCCTTTTATAATTTTGTGAAGACCTCTTCGAGAGCTTCTAGAAACCCTAACCCTTTTCCCTCCAAAGAATGGCGTCCTTTTTCCTCAAGGCTTCATTTGACCTTTTAATAAAATTCATCTCTCCAAGATAGGCGTCCCACTTAAAGCTTCAATATTGACTTTAGAAAATATAAAATTTCCTCAATGAGGCGCCAACCCTTAAAGACCACCTTTTAACACAACATTAAGTTATGCGACTAGGCCAAGGGGTATCATAACATTAGAATATAATCAATATTTTAACGAAATGAACTTATCTCTCCAACATGCATCCCAAGACCAAAATTGAACAAACCAACGGAGTCGACTGAAGAGGAAAGTCAACTGTGCCGAGAACAACAAAACCGCTGCTAGAAATAGAATTTGCCAAAAGCAGTAAATTCCTGAAGGTGCTCGGAATGCCAAGAAAAACACACCACTGCGAAGCTCTCTGAAAACCCAGAAAGAATCCGCCATTCAATCATCAATTCACGAGCAATAGCAACCCCCAACACACGAAACCCTAATTTCACCTTCCAAGTAGCCTACGGGTCTCCGGAATAGGCCAACAATCAACTAAAAAGATCATGCTCGAGAAGGGGACATTACATCAACAACACAACCATCTTCTTTAGGTTCAATAGGCTCCCTCTAAATCTTTAAGCACTCTCATCAACCTCCTGACCTCATCGTCCAAGATTTCCTGCAACATTTAGAGAAATGGTTTCCAGCGCACACCTCTATAGAGATTTAGGGCTGTCCTCTTCAACCTCATCCCAAATCACTCTATTCTGAATAGGTTTGCAGAGCTACCAATGTTAAATCCAGGTTGACTGACTTGAGCAATTCTGATCTCAACTGCTGAAGAGGTACTTCAAGGATTTAGCATCTGGCCTTGCAACACTGCAACCCTTATTCTTAGTGAGTCATAGAACTTCCTCTGAAGATTAATTCTTCCTCTTCGAAGAGATGTCTTCAGTCATTCACTCAAACTCATGGCTGCAAGCAGTGTCTCCATTCTTCAACCTACAAGATGCATCAAGCTCTTCTTGAAAGTAATCTCTTATGCTTCTTGACCCGTCCTAAAAGCATAAGAGGGGATTACTAATAGTTCATGGAACTCAACTATCGTGAACAAAAGTACAATTGCTAGAAGCATACATGATTGACTATCTCAATGTTATCACATGAATTAATAACTAAATAACAATTCATGAACATTATTCAACCATGCAATACTTATCTCATTGAAATCAAGATCTCCTGAGTAATCCCAGATAATTAATTCATCATCCATCTTTGTTGATTCTGACATGTCTTTCTTCCATTTTCTTCGAAGAGCTAATCTCAGCATAACAAAAGACAATCTACACAGAATCATAGATCACGCGTATCGAAAATCAATCATAATCGTAATTTTAGTTCTCCTTTTATTTCAAAGTCACACTCGGAAATTAGCATGAAACAATTTGCAATGAATAATTTTTAATTTTAAAGAATCTTATCCCAGTGATCACTTTTACTGCTCAGACATAATCCAAGCAAATAATTTCAGATTTGCACTACTCAGCAAACTGAATTTTAGCCTAGAAGGGTAATTACAAACAAAACAAAGAATACTTATCTCTTAAATATTTTGATGGGTGGACACAGTAAGATACGCTGCTCTTGCGCTCAGATCAGTACACAACCTTCACGACTTGGACACAGGCCCATGACTTAGAATAGAAATTCCCTAAAATCATTTTGAGTAGAGATCTTATCCACATCAGCAAATGAAGCATGTTGATTAGGCCTTGTTGGGCAATCCTTTGCATAGTGACCAAACTTGTCACATCTAAAACATTAAACACGAGAGAGGTCCCACTTCTTCTTGAATGTGGGAATATCATCAGAGCCTTTATCTCTATTCCTCTTGAAGTATCCTTTCTTTCCTCCTTTTCCTTCCTTCTTCGAGGATTGAGCGGAAAGAACATGAATGTCTTCATTTTTAGAGCTTCGATCAATACCTCTCACAGCTAACCTAGACTCCTCTTGAATACAGTCTTTCCTCATACGATCAAACTTGGGAAGTTTCGATCTTGCACTTATACCTTGAGTGTATGACTCCCAAGATGAAGGAAGACCATTGAGGGCCAACATGGTCAAATCCTTGTTATCAACAATATGCCCAATAGTAGAGAGTTGATCTCTCAACTTGGTGATCCTCATGAAGTAAGCGATGACAGTTTCCCCTTTCATCATCTTGACATGATGAAGTTGTTGCTTTAATGCAAGTGCATGGCTTGTATTGTTGATCCCATACATCTCCTCCAAAGTCTTAAGCATTTCTCTTGTTGTCTTCAACTTAGAGATGATTGGAACAATATGATCCTTCACTGAATCAACTAACATCTTTGCTTTGGTATCTTTCTTCTTCCATTGAATCTTCTCTTCCTCATCAGTAGACTCGGGGACACTTCTCTCCACGAACTCAGACAATTCATTTTCCTCTAGGGCGAGCATAATTTTGAATCTCCAAGATGTGAAGTTTGATGCTCCCTCAAGCCTATCCTCAATCTTAAGACCGTTCACCATCTTGATGAAGAGATAGAGAAAAAACAACAAAGAGAAGAGAACATGGAGTATCACTGTGATAAGAAATCTTCTTCAAACCCGCTCTGATACCATGTTAGTTTTTAATGATCAGATAAACAGAAACTAAAAGCAATCAGAAAATGCAACACATGAGACAATGAACACCACAAGATACCCTGGGAAAACCCTCCAGCCTGAGGGAGAAAAACCCAACCAATATATCTCTTATATATTGCTTGAATAAGAGCAGATTTTTTTTTACAACTCAGACCTAACACAAGGCCGAATTTGATACAATGAATACTAGCACCTCTCCTAGATGCAGAGATACAAATGACTATGTTTCTCCTTAACTCGACCTGATGTAAGTGGTCAAATATCCTTAGTGTAGTTGGCCGTAGTCGGCCAAGTTATTATAATGCAATAAAACTATAGTCTTAGTGGGAATAATTGTTGGCATGTACATTCGGGTAATTAAGCCCCGATTAGTTGTAGTAGGTTGTTATGGAACGTCACAACGGTTGGTTGCTCAACTAACCGCCGAATGTTATATGTACTCAGTTTTGTAGTCAGGGAGAGACTACTATTGTCATTATGATTATGAGTCCATGATTTATAGTACGGGAATACTTTGTGATTGTACATGGTGATATTTACTGGAAATGAATACAAACGTCTCATGATTCTATCATATTGTATTGTTATGTTATGTGTGTTACATATAGTTCCATTTACTTCCTGTGTACGTAGTACATTGATATAAACACTCCGCGAATTAAACATTTGGCGCTGTTGCCGGGGAATCCTAGTAATTTTCTTTTCCTCCACTTAGTGATATGCTTAAACTCAGCAGGTATTCACGCCTGACCTGGGGATGCGACTTGGGCTCGGTTTGTCACTGAGGATGCTTCTATAGACTACAATTCAGCAGGCGAAGCTGCCAATTTTCATGTTGGGCTCTTCCCGGTTTGGTCGCCATTACTAGGGCACCACTAGGAGAGGTGAGCACCATATCTTCGAGTTCGGCAGCCTCTAGCGACACAACACCACCACCAGGATTCACACCTGCACTCTTTGGCTGCCCAGCCATACAGCCAGGGTTGGCAGTTGCAGTAGAGACAGTACCAGGAGTGGCAATGGGAGGGTCTGCCAAAGACATCACCAGTAGCCCCCACCAAGCCGCCAGAGGCCCCAGGGACTTGGGGAACCATTGAGCCTCAAGAGAAAGTTCCCTCGGTTACACCGCCAGGAGCGCCAGAAGTTGCTCAGATCGATAATTGGTTAGGGGCATATGGCCTGAGAGTGGAGGTGGCCGAGACACTAGATGAGAATTCGCCAGAAGGACTGGTGGGCGATCCACAAAGGGGATGGACATAGAGGAGGAGACAGTAGTTGCTCTAGACGAGGAGGCTGTACCAGATGAGGAAGATAATGAGGATAGTGAGTCTGACAGATATGTGGTAGAAATTTCACAACCAAATCCATCAGACCCTTTAGGGATAGTACAGAGATACGTGGAGGAGCTCCAACACATGGGGCGAGTCATGATGCAAGTGGGTTACATTTCAAAGGACCTCAAGATTGGTCGATCCTCATTAGTGGGCTAGGAGGTGCAGCGACTCAGAGGGTTTGTACAGATGGGATGTGAGGCAGAGTTCACTCGCATTTTCACTAGCCAAGGTTGGCTAGCAAGCGAAACTGCAACAATGCTCAAGAATTGGTGAGGCAACCCACCAAGGATGGTAGGAAGGGATGCGAAAGTCATAGAAAGACTCTATCACATTAAGCTCGTGTTCCGGGATGTTTTCTACAACGTGAAGAGGTAGATACTGTTTGCCGAGTTGGCGGTAGCAGGAAAGGTGGAGGCCTATCACATGTTGCAGAAAGTGAAGGAGGAATCCACCATGACCATGAAGAATCTGCAAACCCAGCTAGCAAAACAAGCTCAGGTATTGGATGCATAGACAAACCAGATTGCCACCTTGGAGACCAGAGTGATTAGTTTAGAAGAAGGGAACCACCAGAAGGAGGAGGAGCTTAGGCAGAAGGAGGAAGAGACTCAGAAGCGAGAACAGATGTGGTGAAAAATTCAAAAAATTGGAGGAACAGTTGGCAACCACAAGCATGGAGGCAAACAAAGTCAAGAGCCAGCTGATGGAGGCAGCCCACATGGTGAAAACTGCCAGGGAATGAGAAATTATTGCCGATCGCCAGCTTCGAGTACGCACGGAGGAAGTAAAGCGTTTGAAGGACCAGCACTCTTCTGCTGCTACTCCCACGTCATCAATTCATTCAAGGACGTCCTCACTTCCCCCTTCCTCTCAATAATTTTTGTATAGCATCATTTCCCATTTTTGTTGTCTTGTCGCCTGGAAGGTGACCTATTTTGTGAGGGGGATGATGTAAGTGGTCAAATATCCTTAGCGTAGTCAGTCGTAGTCGACCGAGTAATTGTAATGCAATAAAACTATAGTCTTAGTGGGAATAATTGTTGGCATGTACATTCAGGTAATTAAGCCCCGATTAATTGTAGCAGGTTGTTATGGAACGTCACGACAGTTGGTTGCTCAACCAACTGCCGAACGTTATATGTACTCAGTTTTGTAGTCAGGGAGAGACTACTATTGTCATTATGATTATGAGTCCATGATTTATAGTACGGGAATACTTTGTGATTGTACATGGTGATATTTACTGGAAATGAATACAAACGTCTCATGATTCTAGCATATTATATTGTTTTGTTCTGTGTGTTATATATAGTTCCATTTACTTCCTGTGTACATAGTACATTGATATAAACACTCCGCGAGGTAAACACTTGCTGCTACAGAATAAAGGTTTGCTGCTACAGGAAAATGATCTGCTGCAAATAGTGCGAATTCCTTCTCTAGATGCGAATTATGCTGGATCAACTTTATGTCAAATGAAGTAATTTCATCCTATATTTATATCCATGCCATGAAGGGATGTGTCTTTACAAATCAAGAGGTTGGCCTCTTTGGAGAAAGACGACTTTTGTTGGGGGCATGAATTCCAAGAGAAGGTCGGCCCTTCATTTATATATTATTTATTTATTTATTAAATAAAATCACTTTATTTAATTACAACTGATGAAGCACCACTTCAATTAAATCGAATATATAAATTTAAATAGCCTTGAGGCTGTATTTAAATTTATTCTTCAAAATTGAATCTGGAAGTATGAAACCCGTTGCTACTTTTATCATCAACACAACATTGGATTCAAACTTTGATCTCATTGAGATGATACTGGAGATACAAGATAATGATCGGAGCCAACCAGGTGACTTACTATAAATAGAATGCTTCTCCAAGAAGTTTGAAGAAGCCACCAAAAGTTGGAATTCACTTTTGAAAGTTTCATACTGATCCATACTGCCTATTGAGCTCATTTCCAAAAACCAAAATCACTGCTAACCAATCCAAAGCACTCCAAGAAGTGTGGAATTCTCCCCAACTCACTAAGAAGCTTATGGGAAAACTTGGAAACTGAGCTAAATGCTCACAAATCATTTTTTCTCAAAATGGAGACATTACAACAAACATGCTTCAACAATACAAAGCTTGACTAAATATAATTTTATTTTGATTTACTTTATGAAATTACAAACAATATATTTGATAATTACTTAAACTTGAATGACGATATGTGTATATAAGTCTAGCTTCAACTATCATTAAGAGTTTATATGCTCAAGGCACTTATTTATAAGCTCACAAAAGGTAGTTTTTAAGGATTTAAGAATAACAATAAAATTTCCCAAAAAATTACTTTCTTTAAAGTGATTCTATCCCTATCTGTAGAAAAAATAGAAAGAAAACTAATTCGAAAACAATTGATTAAATACTAAAGGTGTAATGTCCCTTTTCAAGTTTGTAATCAAACATGCAATTTTGTATGTTTCCAATTCATGCATAATAGGCCATGAAAATAATATTAAATATCAACATGAAATCAAATGATGAAACCATCTGATTTTTTTAATTAATTATAACTATTAGAAAAATTACAATAATCGATATATTGAATTAGAAAGAAATTTTCAGAATTTATTATAATGACAAATGCCCACTCATAGGCTGTCGTACTATTATATGGACTGCAAATTTGGAAAATGGCATTTGATGGAATAAAATCAAACAATTTTTAAACTCTACTGATTGCAATATGGATCAAATGATGTGGTTGGGGTAGAAGACAATGAATGGCCAAGCATGGCAGCTATATGGTGGTTGTATGGCTGCTACAAATGCATGACTATGGCTGCAGTGCACTGCAGAAAGGTGTAGCAACACCTGAAGAAAGGGCATTGCAAATATATATTCCAGCACTATTAGAGACCAACAAGTATTTAGGCTATTGTGGAGGTAGAAAAATAACAAATGATAACCTGGTTGATTTTTACTTGGCAATCAATTCTAAAATTTGTTAGCAGCCTTTGTCATGAACAAATATCTCCAAAATGCTCTTTGATTGCTCAGATCTAGAATCACCTCACTTGGACAAGAGTTTTTTTGTCCTCCAATCCCAAATAGAAATCGAGAGGGTTTTCATCCTCCAAATTTCAAATTCCAAAGGTTTTCATTTTTGGATGAGAAGATGAACACAAGTGATCAAGCTTTGGAAAAGGATTTGATTGCAATGACACAAATGGATGATACTTTAATCAATTTTCCCTTTTTTAAAATTCCTTTTGGACCCTCAATTTGAATTTCCTTTTCCCTTCTAAAACTCCCTCCGAAGTGTTTAAAAATGCTTCCTAAAATAAAATAATAGTACCCTCTTAAAATAAAGTTATTGTGCCCAAGTTAAACTATTACCATTATTCATTGTAGACACTAAAAAATGTCTTTGGCCTACAAGTGCCATTTTCCACTCCTTCCCCGCATAATTAAATAATTTAAAGAATCTGATCATCCCCTAAGGTCATATTCTCCTATTAATTAAATAATTCTTAATTATTTAATTAATTAATTTTCTCTTATTCCTCCTTGATTAATTAAATAAATTATATTTATTTAATTACGTCACTAATTAATCATTTTTCCCCTATAATTAAATAAATTCATATTTATTTAATTATTCATATTCCTATTTTTTGTCTATAATTAAATAATTATTATTAACTGTTTAATTATTCATTAGCTTTTACTTCCATAATTATTTCCCTCCACTATTAAATAATTATTTAATATTTTGTCATTTTCCTCCACTTTTAATTAAATTGTTATTTTAATTAAAAGTCAACTTTCCCTCTTCTTCTATAATTAAATAATCATTTTTATTTAATTATTCACTTTCCCTCCTAAATTAAATAATTTTAAAATTATTTAATTTACTCCAGCAACCTCTTTTTCCATGCCATTCTTATCTCTTCATCTCATTTAATTTTCACCCTTATAAGGTTTTATTACCTTTTAATCTCCACCGTCCATCCTTAACTAAACCCTATTTTTGCCCTAACCCTATTTTCTTGCTTCTCAAAGCAATTTCATCCATTGATCTTCATCATTTGATCTTGGTGCTTCATTCAAATTTGGTTTTCTATAAAAGAGACCTATCCCTTTGATTTCAAATTCTAGTCAACCACAACTACTATCTTTGATATTTTGCTATTACTATCACTAGACTTATTCTTGCATACTACAAATTTGAGGGCAAGCAAGCATATAAAGCAAAATGGAGAAGAGCAATGAAGGTGATTCAACCATGGCAAAGGAATTACGGTATGATTGCTTCATTATTTTACGTTTCTATGTTCATTTGTGCTTCATTGTTGGATTAGGGTCTTTAGGGTCTTTATGTATTTGGTGGTCGGTACTATTGATTCATGCCTTTAACCTTGATTTTACCCTATTCTACAATCATTTCCCTCACTTTATTCCTTAGCCTATGAGAAATGAAGAAATAGGATATGGGTTCTCCCAATGAATTTCTACTAAAAATGAGACATGACAGAAAGCCTAAAATAGACTCTTTTCCATCACTAAAGAATAGTTATTGTTGGAGTTGAAAATTTCCCAATGCTACCATGGCTAAAAGTAGAAATTGGCACATAAGTGACCATCTTAGAACTTGAAGTAATGTTTTGCACTGAAACATTGCCTGATTCCTCTAGGTCTTCTAAAGAACATTGAAATATGGAAAATCTTTTGAAGAACAATAAAATTCATGACTACTTAGATTGTAAGAGTCACACAATAGACTCATAGGAGTCAAGGATCACTTGCAACCAAAACAACCTTCCACACAAGAGAGAAGTAATACAAATGCTAAATTGCCAAAGAATGATTATGATGCTTGCATATACATACAAGATAAAATATGATTAATTTACAAGAGGAACCTTGCTTATATAAACAAGGTGATAGCTAGGACAATATAGGATTATGACAAGTGTCATAACCATATAACATGAGACACAAAAAGTAAATGATCTAAATGTGCCCTAAGCCAACTTAACTATGCACGTGTGAATAGGACCTAATGTGAAACTAGTTAGGTATTATAGCCCATTCACACCCAACACCACCCCAAGTACCACTTATGGATAATGATAAAACACGCAAAAATGCAAGGATGGGTCATGGATACAAGGCCTTGCTAGGTATGCATGTACAAACAAATCTCTCACAAATAAAGTAAAGAGGAAAACCCTGTAGAAAAAAACCTCTCCAAAAGAGAGAAAATATGCAAACAAGGAGAACTCGTCATGACCCCCCAAGCACTACATCCATCTTGAATATACAATCAATATCCCCCCACCCTCCCCCCCCCATACAGGAGGAAAAGAGAGACTATGTATCCCCCTCACAAAGAAATAGCTCTTGTGCCAAAGGTGAATGCTTGAAGATGAATGTTGAAGATGATTCAAAATTTGCAAACAACATTTCTCCTCTTGAGAAGAAACAAATCCAATGGTGTATGTAGAAGAAACTTCCACTCTAAGAAGAGAGATGAGGGAAGAAGTCTCATAAAGTGATAATAGGTGTGCTGTAACTATCATCGAAGAGGAAATGGATATCCTCATGTGTCTATTAAATCTACAAGATGGGATTCACAAAACAAATTTATCATCTCACAAAGTTAAATCTAATGGGCCAAAAGGATCCTACTAAATTGAAGTATTAGAAAAATCATGGAATTTTAAAGAAGCGAGAACAAGGGGAGACTCAATCAATGATTCTACACTAGGAATCAATAATCTAAAGGATCAACAAGTGTCTCTATAGAAGGAGAATTAGAAAAGGCCTCACCATCATCATTTAAACATGCTAGGCTTTCCATAGAAGAAAACTCCTTATTTGTATCAGAGTCATATGGTAGATTGTTTAAATCATCAAGATGTACAAGATAGTCTAAAATAAGATCATTTGGGAATGAGTGAATATCAGGATCTCCATGCATCTCCCAAATATCGACCCAAAGAATCCTTTGACATGATAATTTTTGGAATTCTAAACAAACTTTCACCAAAAATACTTTGTTGAGGAACAATTCCATATAGATGTGGCAAAAGATGAAGCCAACACAAGTGCTTCAAGATATGATCTCTCCATTGCTTATAGTTCTCCTTTATGAGATGATTTTAAAAGGATAAGTTGCAAAACCCATAATAAACTAAGATAGATCTCTAAATTACATAGACATGAAACCCTCAACAGAAATTATAAGCTCCCCAATGCATCTTAATGTTGAAAATAAAGACCCCTCAAGCAAAAATCAACCCCCAATTTCAACAATTTTTCTAGGAAATGAGCCAAAGTACACAAAATGTCCTCAAATTGAAAATTTGATATCTAATGCAAAATTTGTAAAAATCACATGGATGGATGTGTATTGATCAAAAATGCCTTTCTAACGCCTATATTAAGTTCAAAATCAAAGATCATGGGAGCAAAATATGGCTTGTCAAAAAATGTGAGCAAATATAGGCTTCAAACCAAAATAACATGCATCTTCAACATAATTTGAAAAAATTACCTATACCATTATGAAGTGCTTGGAACCAACTTTCAACACTTGTAAGAATGTGAAAAGTTGATATTGTGAAAAAATTTTATGCCCCTAAAAAAATAGCTTCCTTAGGAAAATAAAATCAAACCCCCTACATTGTTATGGTGGTGGGTGAGAAATGCTACTGGCTTGTGTTGAGTAGTGGTAGTAGAACAGGGCAATGTAGGTTGCATCAAGAGAAGTGATTGAGTGGCACAGCTTGAGCAAAGAATTTGGTAGAGGCAATGGATCTAGCCACTACAATGGCATCAAGGGAGGTGGTGGTGGCCACAAAATTAAGCTTCTTAGGCTAGGAGTGATCAAGGGATTTGGCCCCCCTAGTACATACTTCTCATACCTTGTTGATGCAAGCAACCATTCCCATGAAGTAGCGATATACTTTGAACCCACAAAAATTGTACAACTTATGTTGAATGGAAAATCATCAATTTTCCACCATACCACAAAGGGATACAAGAGAAATATTCCTCCAAATTTGCTAAATCTTTCTCTAGACCTAACACAAATGTCCATTTTTTGACAAGTACAAGTCTTATGGTGCTATACATATCCATGCAACTATATGGATTTTTTCCGATGGCTTTTTCTACAAATGGAGTTATATATTGATTTATAGGTTTTTGGGCCCTCCAAAATTAATGGTGAGGTTCATTTTGCACTAGAATGCATGACATAAATTTTGTTGCCAAAATCTCTCCAAACAAGGGAAGGGTTGAAGCTCTGATACCATGTAAAAGTCACACAATAGATTCATAGTATCCATTGATCTTCTACAACAAAAACAAGCTTCCACACAAGAGATAAGTAATGCAAATGCTATATTGGCAAAAAATGATTATGATGCATATATACATGCAATATATTATATATAATATAAAATACAATATGATTAATGTACAAGAGGAACCTTGCTTATATAGGCAAGGTGAGAGCTAGGACAACATAGGATTATATGACATGAGAGATAAAAATTATATGGCCTAAATGTACCTTAAGTAAACTTAACTATGCAAGTGTGAATAGGACCTAATGTGAAACTAGTTAGGTATTATATTTTATTCACACCAACATAGACAAGAATTGAAATTTGATGAATCCTTTAAAGAAGTCCCAAAACCCTAACCATGATGGTGAATCCATTGCTAGACATCTAAATTGTAGCATGATGGTTTCAACTTTCAACACAAAACCACTGCCTAAGGCGATTGAAACATTGTTGATTGGACTACAAACCTGCCATCCTCTTCCCCTCTGAATGGCTGAAAGCTATATTTTCAAAACCCTTGGGCTAAATCATTTTTCAAGCTGCTGAAAACTTGGTCTGAGATCTTGGGGTTTTACCATAAATCAGATAACACAAATGAAATCCTAACAGTGCCATAACTTTGGCAAAAGCTTTGTTGGAAAACTGGTTTTGGGCTGTGTTATACCTCTGGACAATACTGAAAATTTGTTGGAAACTTTGCTGTTCTAATGAATGATAAGCGATATGGTGGATGCCATTGTGCCAAATAATGATGTCACTTGTTACAAAAAGCCACAAGAACCAAATTTCACCATTTGAAGGTGCTGAAAACTTTCATCGGAAACTAAAATATACCCATATGCCTGCAAGAGATGTTGAAAATCACCCAAACCTGCAATCTGAAGAAACGAAAAGGATTGTGCCAATGCTGTGAATAACCAAGTCTGAAGTGTCTCGGAGTTTCAGTGGCAAACAACACCTATATATTTGTAGCTGGATGCTTGTTCTGCATGATTTAATCATTATTCCCTTTTGCTTTAAAACTGCATGGGCAAAATCAAATACCATTCAAGCCTTGGTTTTGACTGAGGCACAGATTTCATGTGGCTATTCCATCCTTAGCAAACTCCAGTGGTGGTTCTGCCAATCAAAACATGCACCCAAGTCTCATTTTATATAACTTCTAAGTGCAGGTGGAGATTGTTAGTGGCTTTGCCACCTAAAAGATGTGCTGGAGGAGAAATGGGTGGGCAAAAGAATCACCAAAGTGTGCCAGCAGTAGTCCTTTACTTTTGGCAGAAATCACTCTAAGACATTGCTACTTTTTCACCTTGCTGGTAGAGTTTTTGATGGTTGTTGCCACCTCAAAGAGTGCCTATAGAAGTTTTACCTGGCTGTAACCACAAAAAGGTGTGCCTCTATCTAAACTTAAAACTGTTGATGTGTTTTCTGGGTATATTTTACATATGACATTGCCAGTTCACTGATGTTTGAGACATGGTCAAAACAGCCTTGGCATGTGCCCAGACGCTTATTGCCAAGTCCTAGGCAGAACTAATTGTGGATTTTTCCATCAAAGGGTTGTGCCTCATATTCAACTTTTGCATCCTTTCTTCTTACCGGTACATTCCATTAACTTGATTGCCATATTACCTTCAATTTGGCAGAGAAAACATGTGGCATTGCCACTCAAAATGTGCACCAGACTTAATTTATTTGACTTTCCAAACAGATTCATCCTTGGGCATGGATTCATAATACATTTGCCATGGTTTTGAGGGGAACTTCTGATGGTTTTTGCCACCCAAAATTGCACCCTGCCTTACTGTTCTGTTTTGGCATGCTTTTCTAACAACATTGCCAAATTTTAGGCAGAATTTCTTGGCTTAGGCCAAGATAAAGTGCACCTATTTCCTTAGCATTCCTCTTTGAAAGCTAGGTGCAGATCTTATTTGTCTTGAACTGTTTTGCTTACTGCTTTACAAATGATGATTGAAGTATTCCTATACTTCTGCCCAGTTGGTTGGTCTTACATGCTGCTGATCCATTCCAACATCAGAATTTGATTCATCAGATATATGAAAATTATTCTTAGCCTGCAAAAAGCATTAATTGAAACATGGGAAATGGGAATATGACCTTGTAAACTAACTGGGGAGACCACAATTGATTGGATTGACACAAGACCAAGGATCAATTGATGGAAATAGATAAACAGGGATTACGAAAGTTGAGTTTTGTATGGTTACCCATAAATGCCATACAGGCATTGATTACATGTTGCAAATCTAAAGTAGCAGTTAGGCTGTGGTTTCTTTTTCTTTTTCTCAATATAAAGTGGTTGACCCATAAAACTCGTTTTAATGCTGACTGGATATGATAATTTGGTGGAAAAGCTTGCTTGACTATTTGTGTTTTTCCTATCTGCACATGGCTGATATTCTACTGTTAGGATTGATCCATACAGGTTAATATAATGCTGATTAATCATGACAGTTTGGTAGTTTCAGTGTTTATTTTTATTTTAAGGTTCAGGAATATGGTTATAACTTATAGATAGGCATGCACATGCATATAATATCGAGTCGCTTATGCTTTATTTAATCCCACCAAACATCTTTTTCCTGCCAGATATTTATTTGGTCTGTATCTATTGGGTTTAGAGACCATATCCATGGGGGTAGAGATTGCCCTCCCAAATTTGTAGTTAAAGCAGTTGGAATGTATGCTTCTAAATTTTGTGACTAGCCTTTCTTTGCAATCTCATCTCTAATTATCACTTACAACACTATAAAGGCATTGGATTACATATGTGCAGCTACTGCTGTGGTTAGTCTCTGATAGTGGTAGTCCTTTCCCCTTGTTTCATACATGCAAGATATAACAGTTATGGTATGGATTGTTATAGTTTAAATTATAATCAGTTAACCTTCCTTTGATTTTTGCAGAACATTCCTTATTCACCATCAAGTAATTATTTGGTCTGTATCTGTGTTAGGTGTTACCTAAAACTTTTGCATTCATCATAATCAAACTGACCGCTCTCCCAAATCTGGAGTACTAATTGAAGCTATAACCATTCCACCATACCTCATTTATAAACAGACATCATTCTCAATGTTTTTTGTAGGTGGTTCAAATCTCTTAAGTGCCCATTGATTGGAAGCTTGCTCCTATAAAATTCCTTGTTTACTTGCTTATTCTACTTTGATGGATTTGTAGAGTAAACGGAAGTACTAGAATTACAAAACATAATATAAATTAATAACAACAATGTTTCAGAAGATATAGCTTTACTCCTGTTCATTCAATATGTAAAGTATACAGGAATATCATAACATCGGTCCCTAACTATGAACAAAAAATACATATAAATAATAGATTGATGTTGGTTAAGACTACCAACTCTCGGTAACTATAACCAACTATAACAACCATCAGGGACTAACACGTACTCACAAAACACAATTATTTATTTATTTATTACCTAGCCGACTAAAACATATTCACTTGACTTTTGGCTGACCACATCAGCCCCCCCAAAAAGAAAGTCGTCTTCCAAGATGACACGACAACAAAATTGGGGACAAAACATACAACAAAAAATTTTCACTGAGAAGAGGGAGGATGAGAAGACGTCACTGGATGTAATGTCCCCCTTTTATCAGTGATCCTATCAGTTGCTCATCAGCCTATTCTGGAGTCCCGTAGGCTCGTTGAGGTGAAGGTTTTGTGGTCTTTCCTCAGTATTTACTATTTATAGTAGATACTATTTTTGGCAGTTAGCAGTTGTCAGTCTTCAGCTCATCTTGTCCTATGGAGCAGTTGTTCTGAGTTCAGCTTTGGCCTTTTAAAAGTATTATTTTGATGAAATTCTTCATTTAAAGGAAAATTATTCTAATTTTAAATTGACCCCTTGGCCTAAGGTGATAACTTAAGTTGTGTTAAAAGAGGGACTTGAAGGGGGACGCCTTCATGGATAAATTTAATGTTTTTTTATTATAGTCTTTCTTGCCTTAAAATGGTCGCCTATTTGAGAAGGTTATTTCTTTTTTGAAAATTAAAATATGAGAAGGCTTTTGGCGTCCCATCTAAGGAAATTGAAGAGTCATCCCATTCTATTTAAAAATGTGGCTTTACTCCAGCATTTGGTATCTCATGTTTATGCCAAACTTATGTTGTCGAAATGACTACTCATTTTGCACTTTGAGGAATGCTGACCTCCTAGTACTATTCTCAATTTCGTGTTTGCAAGATAACACCTAATTGAATTATTGTTGTTTCTCAATCAGACTAGCAGATAGAGTTCAAAGATGAATTTTTGGAGTGTTTTACCAGTTTTGCAGTTGTTGTTTTGCACATAGCTGAAAGTCGAATTCATTCACAACTGAGTGTATGAATTTAATTTTGTTCTGGGCATTTGATCATTTCATTCCTAAGGTTTGGGCGACCATCTCCAGCAAGTTTTGGATTTTATTTTGAAGTGTGGAATTTTAAGTTGCAAAATTGCCCCTCTCAAGGGTCGTACCTTTTTGTGTGCATTGGGAATTGTGTCATCAATGATTATTGGCTTTTTGGAGTTTTTTATTCATCACAATAGGGGCACCTATCTTCCAATTGACCATTGCACTTGATTTCACGCAATTCGGAGGTATTTTGCTTCAGTTATGAGCATTTGATTATTTCTGCAGTTGTTGATATCTCATTTCCAGAATTGCAGATTTCTAAATCAAAATTAATTCAGTTGTTGTTTCCATCTTTCTTCATCATTTCTCATTATGTTCTAACATGGAAACATTGTATAGCTTGGTGCTTGAAATATGGTAAAAAACATTGTAATTTGCAACTCTCTTTATTTGTACAAACTATTAACAGTAGTATTGTTTCAGTTTAACATTGTTGCATTATCTATTTAATTTCACATTAAGCACCCCTGGATGGTATACTGACCAGTAAGGATAATTTGAATTGTAAGCTCCTTCATGCCCACTACCAAGTGGTGAATCCCCACTCTTAAGTGAATGCTTGCCACAACAGAAGAAGTGTTTTAAATTGTAATTTTCTCCCCCCATTGTTTGGTGGTAGCGTGGAAAGTTCCTTTTGGCTGGTTATCCGCCTTTTTCATTTCAATTCAGCATTTAGCACTCCACCATATGTTAGCACCTCGCCTATCAAAGGATCTTGAGTGCACATTCTTAGTGTTGAGTTTAGTCTCTCTTTCAGTGTAATCTTTGTAATCTTTGATTCAGAAGATCCTAGGGATCCTCTGACCATATGCCCGCCCCTCCTCCTTAAGTGGTTTTATGGTGCATTCTTGGTTAGATTTTTTTCATGCACGTTTTGGGTAATGCTAACCTTAACAGGTGCTTGGTTACATTGTAAATGTTCATTTAAAATTCAAAAAAAAATTGAGAGAGCATATTTCAGTGGTATCAGAGCAGAAGTTCCTGCCATCCTGTGATTTGCAGCCTATCAGTTGATAGATGAGTGATAGAGAAACCAAATACTTCATTAGAAACTTGGCTAGATCTCAAATACAGCTTCCGCCAGTGCCAGAAGCAAATACATTGTCAAAAGCCTTGAGAGAAATGGGTAGAACAATTGAAAGAATGTCAGAAGAACCCCGACTTTCAATGGAAGAAAAAGATGCCCAAACAGAAAAGAAGTTTGACAACATGTTAGACATGATGGCACGTTTGCTAGCTAAATTGGATCAGCAAGCTAGTCAAAACAATATTCAGCCCCAACATAATCAAGGTGGTGAAAACAGTGGTAATAGTGGTGTTAATGGAACTTACAGTCCTAGTGGTCATAATGGTTCAACGGTAAATGGAAGGGATAAAACTGTTGGACAGCATGTTACAATCATAAGAGGATCTTCATCTAGACCTCTTCTCCCTACATTCACTCCAAGTGAAGGACCACCACCAGAAGTTGGGTTGCCTTTTGCTGATGATGCTAGGCAAGCATATATGGAGTACATCTCTTTACCCCCTGATATGAGAGATGCATGGACCTTTGATCAATTTATGAATCAAAGAAGTAGAAGAAATGGTGGAAGGAATGAACATCGTCCTCCAATGAATCATAGAAATGATTTTCAACAAGCATTGGGAAAGATTACCTTGGACCACTTTGATGGAAGTAATAAGTGTGCAGCCAGGGCGTGGGTGCAGAAATTGGATAACTATCTTTCACTTAGACCAATACCAGAGGAAGATGCAATTAATTTTGCCACATTACACTTGCATGGAGTGGCTCACGAATGGTGGACCCACGGTTTGGTCACTCTTGGCCATAACCTCATCCATACCTATGAAGAGTTTACCAATAAATTGATTGAAAGATTTGATACCAAAGATCCTGAACTGAGTTTCTGAGAATTGGCACAGTTGAAACATCATGAATCTTTAGAAACTTATGTAGCTGATTTTCGAAGGTTGTCAGTAATGGTGCCTAACATTACTGAAAGAAGACTTGTGGTATTATTTGTTGAGGGTTTAATGGAACCTTTGAAGGGATTGGTCAAAGCCTTTGATCCACCATCATTGGATGAAGAAATCAAGAAAGCAAGGAGCATGGAGTTGGCTGCTCCAAGGCCAAAATTTCAGTCCAAACCTTTCAAAAAGGATAAGAAGAAGTTTCCTCCAAGTCAGCCCAACAAGTATCCCCAAAGGATATCTGATGAACTCCGTGATCAGCTTAGAAAGGAAGGAGTTTTCTATACTTGTCGTGAACCTTGGACAAAAGGTCACCGTTGTTATGGGAAAGGTAAAGCGCATCAAATGGAGGGCTATTCTGATTATGGATCAGAATATGATCCGTATGATCAGCAGTACGAAACAGCAAGTAGTGAAGGAGAAGAAGCTCCAGAAGAGGAACTAAAGGTTGGAGATGGTAGTGCCTTTGCCCAACTGTCTAGTTTCCAAAAGAATGAATTCTTTCGAGTTCGTGGAGTGGTTAGTTCTCAAAGGATTGTTGCTCTAATTAACACAGGAGCAACTCATAATTTCATTGATAAAGGTCTAGTTACCAAAAGAGGATTGAACACCGAAGCATTTGAAGGATTCAAGGTAATGGTAGCAGATGGTTTTACCATATCTTGCACAAAGAAAATTCCTAATCTTTCCATGCAATTGGGAAATTATGAGGTAAAGGATGACTTCTATGTTGTTGGCATTGGTGACACCGATGTTGTTTTGGGAATACAATGGCTGCAATCTCTTGGAGAGATCACCTTGAATTTGCAAACCATGGAATTGAAATTCCAAGCTGATGGAAAGAACGTTGTTTTGAGACGGATGTCCAATGGAGGTCCTCAAATTGTGTCCTTGAAAAGAATGGAGAGGTTGATCTGTCATGATCAAGTTGAATGGGCAACATAATCTATGATCTTACCAGCTGATCCAGTTGTAGAGAAAAGACAATACCCGCCTAATATTCAAGCTCTACTTTCTAAAAAGAGCAAGGTTTTTGGTGATTTACCTCCAGGAAGACCACCTAAAAGGGGGTGTGAGCATGTGATTGAGCTAGAAGAGGTTGCAAATCCGGTCATCACTACTCCTTACTGTTATCCAAAGAAGCAGACAGATGAGATAGAAAAGACCATCAAAGAACTTTTGGACGTGGGGTTCATTCGGCCAAGCAAAAGCCCTTTTGCTTCAGCAATGGTGTTGGTCAAAAAAAAAGATGGTACAATGCGTATGTGTGTTGATTACCGCGCATTGAATCAAAAGACCATCAAGAATAGATATCTTATTCTTACGATACATGAGCTTATTGATGAGCTTCATGGGGCTATGTATTTCTCGAAGATTGATCTTCGATCCGGTTACCACCAAATCAGGATGAGAGAAGGGGATGTTGAGAAGACTTCTTTTAGATGCCACTATGGGCATTTTGAATTCCTTGTCGTGCCATTTGGTTTGACAAATGCTATAGCAACATTCCAATCTTGTATGAACAAGACTTTCAAGCAGCAGTTAAGGAAGTTTGTGCTTATCTTCTTTGACGATATTCTCATTTTTAGCAAGTCTTGGGAGGAGCACCTTCAGCACTTGGAAAAAGTGCTTAGCATTTTGGAGGCAGAATGTATGTTTGCTAAAGAATCAAAATGTGAGTTTGGGATGACAGAGCTTCTCTATCTCAGCCATATTATCAGTTCTAAGGGAGTCAAAGTTAATCCCGAGAAGATTAGAGCCATCATTGATTGGCCACCTCCAAAGAATGTGACTCACTTGAAGGGATTTTTGGGCTTGTGTGGTTTTTATAGAAGGTTTGTCAAGGGGTATTCTCACATGGCAGCCCCTCTTACAGATCTCACCAAAAAGGGAGCTTTCCTATGGACAGATAAAGCACAAGGAGTGTTTGATAAGTTCAAGCAAATTATGAGCTCATGTCCAGTATTGGCCTTGCCTAATTTCAAAAAGCCCTTTGAATTGCAATGTGACGCTTTAGGTGTAGTTGGAGCTGTTCTCATGCAAGACAAACACCCTATTGTCTTTGAGAGTAGAAAATTGAGAGGAGCAGAAAAGTTATATTCAATTTATGACAAAGAGATGCTTGCCATTATGCATGCTTTGTCCAAATTCCGCCAATACTTTGTGGGAAGTAAATTTGTGGTTAAGACTGATCATAATAGTCTTAAACATTTTATGTGCCAAAAAGATTTCAATGAAAGGCAACAAAAGTGGGTAAGCAAATTTTTGGCCTATGACTTCGATATTGAGTATGTCAAGGGAAAGAACAATGTAGTTGCGGACGCTTTGTCCAGAAGACCTCATTTGCAGTCGCTTTGTGAGCTTTCAATAGATTGGAAAGAGTTGATTGTTGCTGATTACGCAAAAAATCAGTTCACAACCAGCATTATAGAAGGTCATTTGAATGATGAAAGATATAGTTTGGTTGATGGTTTGATTATGTATAAGGGTAGAATCTTTTTGGTACCCGAATCCAAGCTTAAGAAGAAGATTTTTCAGTCATTCCATGATGTTACTGTTGTCAAATAGATTGGGCCCGTATGCTTGAATAACTAAATTCAGCAATCTGTTGAAACATTGGAACTAATTTCAGGCTGTGGGTATCCTATAAGGAATTAGACCTCCAGATTTTAGGCTAGTTCCTATGAATTTTTCTGATTAATAATTGGGTAAATTGCTAGGAAAAGGATAAAAAGACTAAGTCTAAAACCTAAGCTGCAAAACTTTAACTATGGCGATGCACCTAAATGGAAATTTAAAACAAATTTATTTCACAAATGATTCTTCATGAGCCTATTTTCACAACTCAGATTGAACAACTCAAGGGCATAAATGATTCACAGAAAGGCTAGACAAATCATTCTTTATGAAGGAAAAATACTTTCTCAACTTAAAGAAATGAATATATTATGAGCACAATCTTTGACATACAACTAAGTTTGTTTTTTTGTGCACATGCATTCATGAATGTGACAGAAATTTAAAGGTTTCGATATGAAACACAATAAATTTGCATCCAGAACACTCATAAGACACAACACCCGAATCCAAGAAGGCTAATACTTGATTCACAATGATAACAGAAGGAAAAAACTTCGCAAAATATACACTAACATAACTTGTAACCTGCTACTGTATTAATCTAGAAAAATAAAGCTGAGTTACAAAATAATTCTTTTTGCAGAATGCAAAGGAGAAAAATAAGAACTGAGAAAAAACAGTTAAGTTTTTTCAATATATACAAAAGCCTTTCCAAAAGGCATGGAAAAAGAACTAAAATTCAAACTCCAAGAGAGGGTGATAACTCCAAGGCCAAATACGAGCAGAAGAAAATATCTCTGAAAAAGGGAGTCAAAATCATGCAAAAATGAGTGCATGATGGTCCAAACTCATTGTCATGTCATAACTGAAACATGCAGCACCCGAACTGAACTAGAAATCCCTGAAAAGGTGGGCCCAAGCATGCAAAAATCATCTCATTTGTGTCAATCCACCCAAGTAAAAATAGAAACTCCACTTTGCCTAATATTCTATGCTTGCATTTGAGATAGTTAAATAAATTAAATGATTTATATTTTATCATTTAATTTATCAACTTTACAAAAAATAATGTAAGGCATGAATATTTTAATTTATATCTTTACTTAATGTTTTATGATTGCATTTCATAGCTTAGTTAATTAAATGACTTATAATTTGTCATTAAATTAACTAGCCTGCATTGTATAATGCAAACATTACATTAGAGGTTGAAATAATAACCTTTCTAAAACCTAATACCCACCCTACATGTCCACGGCTTTGACATTGATAAAGGGATGAAACTTTGAATAAAAATGTGATAAAAATCACATGACTTGGTCGAATTAGGGTATGAAACCCTAAAAAGGTATCAAAACACCTTAAACTATTCCATACTTCACTTTGCATTGTTTTTTTTTCTAGAAGTTTTATCTCCCTGCGCCGCCATGTTGAACACTAGGGTTCGACCTCTGCACCCTAACATTCTTGCTCCTTCTGGTAATCTCCACGCACAAGCCTACAGGAAGACAAAAATAAGCTCTATTTTGTCATGATTGTGTTACTACTTCCTCATTTTTGAAAGCACAGTCAGCTTCAAAGGCACGGCCAGCATAGCTTTTATGATGAATTCCTCACTTTTTTGTGCGCACCCCTCTTATTGTGTTCATGAGGCCGCCATGGAGGATCCTTGAAGTTGAGTTTAAAGCTTCTGGGAAGACCTTGGGCGCGGCTTCTTAGATTTTTGATAGACAAACAACGGTAAGCTTTCATTTCTACTTGCCTTCTATCTCCTGCTAAAGCTCACAAAAACTTAAAGATTTTGGATAGAAGAAAGAAGAAAACGTGGAATGGTGTCTTTGCTTATATTTCATTTCTATGTATATTCTAAAAACAGACCGCCATCAGAGCTTGCTCGAGCTATATATACTCTCATTTATCTTTTTGCCACTCTGGGTAATCCTTTGCTTCCTGTTAGACTCGTTTCCTTTATGCTAGCCGTCATTAGCTTGATACTATGTTTATGTCTTCTTTTGGGCTTAAAAGTATGATGTTGCGTCTGTATTAACTGGGTATTTGGCATTTCTGTATTCTCATGTGAGGGTTTTGATTTTGCCTTTGGTCGCCATTATGTGCTCTGTTTTCTTGTATTTCTTGCTATAAACCCATGCAACATAATACATTGCCAGTGTCTTAAGCTACATATTTTAATCTTGTTGATGGCAACTAACAACATTCTATAGATGATAACTACAACTTGAATTCTTGAAAGCTATACCTCTCATGTTTTGGTCTTTGAAAGATACATTCACGTGCTGCCTTTGAATAACTAAAATGACTTAGTGTGAAATAAAGTGCTGCCTTTGCTGCTGCTCCCATCATGGTGACTATCATTTCATGGAAATTTATGAGTGTGGCTAATAGCTGATACTAAATGTTGTTCAAATTCTTGTGACTGTCAACAAAAGAGATAACATAAATGTTGATTATTTAATCCTTGCTGGTGGCAATTTCTACTTCATTTTCAGTCCACAAAGATTTGCTTCATCCTTTTAATGATCATGCTTAGCCTTACATTGGTATTGTTCTTTAAAAGGCATTGATATCATGAATAGAGGTCTGATATTTGAATGTTCTATTTATGTTTCAAGGTCATGAGTGAACAGCTGTGGGCTTTGTCTTATTCGCAAGCCTTCATATATCTCTGCTGGCTATAATAATTATTGTGCAATGAAACTCTATGCTGATCATTACTATATGTAGTTTGCATTAGAAATTGCTATCTTTTCAGAACTGCACCTTGTTGAAACAATGTCACTATTCCTTATTGATACTTTCAATAGCACCATCTTAAGTACTTGAGCAGCCCTACCTGTTCCTCCTACCGCTTTCTCTGTAAATGGAAAAGAGCATAATCTTGTTGGACCAAACATGGTTGTAACTTCATCATTATGATTCTTGGCCATTACAACTAATGAGCAACTGTACCTATCATGCATCACTGCTCCTCCTGTAGACTATTATACCCTTTTGAAATTATGAAAACATTTCAATGCACGAATACTCTGTTTCTCTTCAATTTAAAGCAGCTCTATACTTCATTTAGATGTATATTGAAAATGCAAAGTAGAGCTGAAACAAAATATCAATGAAATCTATGAATTCTCACACTGTTTGATCCTTTCTTATCATGAAGAGAAAAATTATGCTGTATGCTCAAACTACTTTTCATGAATCTTTTTGAAATAAAGGCTGCTCTTTTATTATCTGCTTAGTTTCAGTAGCTCCTTTGATGACTGTTCTGACAATATTTAAGAACTCTCGTATATAACTTGAGAGCGTATCCTTTTGATATGTTGGGCTCAACCCTTGTGGGAGCCCGTTTTACTCCACATATCTAATGAAATGATCACAAACATAATGCACCTATTCCTGCACAATGAACAAACATGTTAGTAAAATAAAAGAAATTGAAAGCTTCCTCCTTTCTTTATGTTGTTTGAATTTTTGTAACCATCTGATGGATGCTTGATCGATTGTACTCTATATTTTTTTTAGTAGAGTAGGCATATGATAGGATTTGATCCGCATTGCTCTAACAACATTTCCCTCAACTTGCACATATGCTGGAGCTGGAATTGGAAATGAAGTTGGGGCTGGAAACTGGCATCGCAACTAAAGACCTCAACTATCAATGATTCGTCATTCCAGGCAATGACGAATCACCTTCTACCCTATTCTTTCTTTATTTTCAGTTGTATAGCTTACCTTTGCTTATGCACCTCACATTTGATTATAAAAATCAAAACGAGTTACTCCCACGGCTTGTGTGGGATTCTGGTTCATACATTATGAATAAAACAGCAAACATTATGCAAACTTATGATATCATTTTTGAAACGTTTTTGCATAATATCACTGAAATTTACACTGTTATGGGACAATGCACAATATAAGTACTTGAGCAGAATTTTTTTTTCTTAAAACAACTTGTGTACCTTAGCTTGAATTTACAATTCAACTCTACCTATTTGAGCTGGTAGTGAAAAATAGGTAACAGTTACTCTTGCTGGTCATCAAGGCATGTTCAAAACTTACAAGTAGATAAGAGAGAGGTTTGTTTGGAAAGGGATGAAGGAAGAGGTCATGAATTACATAAGGGAATGTTCTACTTGTCAAAAGAATAAAAATGAACATTCTTTTCCACCTGGTTTATTGCAGCCCTTACCATTTCCAAATCAAAAATGGGAAAATATTGCTATGGACTTCATCATTGGTTTACCCAAGGTGCAAGGTTGTGATTGTATTTATGTTGTGGTGGATAGATTAACTAAATATGCTCATTTCTATGCTATCACTACTTCCTTTACAGAAGCTCAAGTAGCTGAGTTGTTCTTTAAAGAGGTTTTTCGTTTGCATGGTTTTCCTAAGACCATTTTCAGTGATAGGGACAACAAGTTCCTAAGTGTTTTTTGGCAAGAGATATTCAGGTTGAGTGGTATAGTGCTCACTCCAAGCACTAGTTATCACCCGCAAACGGATGGATTGTCCGAGATTGTCAACAAATAGTTAGAAGGCTACCTCAAAAATTATATTTCAGGGCAGCAAAGGGCTTGGGTTAAGTGGCTTCATTTGGAGGAGTTTTGTTACAACTCTTCTGATCACATGTCAATTAAGATGTCTCCTTTTATGGCTCTCTATGGGTATGATGCTCCTAACTTTGTAGACTTGGTGTTTGATGATAGTAGAGCTCCCCAGGAAAAGGATATGCTTCAACACAATCAAGACATCTTGAAGTCACTAAAAGAAAATCTGCAGCAAGCTCAAAATTAGCAGAATTTATACATTGATCAGCAGCGTGTTGAACGTTCTTTTGAAGTGCGAGACATGGTCTATTTGAGACTCCAACCCTACAGGCAGTCTTCCCTCAAAAAGAATGGTGCGGAAAAGTTAAAGCCACAATTATATGGTTTGTTTAAAGCATAGTTACGAGACTCGGACTCGGCTTAGACTTAGCTAGGGTGACTCGACTCGAGACTCAGGGACTCGGGACTCGGACTCGGTGCAGACTCGGCAAAATGAAAAAAAGTTAAAAAAAACCTACAAAGTTAGAGATTTTTAAGGATTTAAAACTTGTTTCAAGCACCCTTTATTGAATACAACGCAAATAAAAGAAAATTTGATCACATACACAAGTATACAACAATCACATAAGTATAAAGTACACAAATTGTAGTTGCGCTGCTGAAGGAAAGAGCATGCTTAGATATATAAAATTAGTCAAATGTATACAAAAGTCATGGAATATGAAATCCATAACATCAAATGTTCCATAAAAATATGAAATATCAAAAGATTCAAAACAATAGCTATAAGTCTGACTCTATGGCATAGTGGAGCCAACATCCTTCCTACAAAGGCGTCTAAGGGTTCTGGATGATGTTGCAGTTGCAGCCATAGTCTTTGCCTCTGTCTGACTCTCCATGCCACTCTCACCAACAACAGCTATGTCTCCTCGTGCTTTAGCCTCCTTCTCAGCCATGGCTACAACCTCAGCCTCTCTCTTTGCCTGGTCCACCCAATCAAGGTCCTCATCACTAATGACTGCATCTGTAGCCTCAGTGGTCCACTCAGACCGTGGATCAACCTCCTCTAGATTGATCGGGGTGTTGTTGTGGTCAAAAAAATTCCTGTATCTAAGCCAAAGGTTGTAATGAAAACATACCAAGTCATTCATCCTCTCCACTGTCAATCTATTGCGCTTCTTGGAGTGCGTGTGCTCAAACATACTCCAATTGCGCTCACAACCAGATGAACTGCATGGCTGGCTCACTAGACGAATGGCAATATTTTGCAAGTTTCATGTATCAGAACCAAAAAACTCCCACCATCTATCTGAAATGAGAAAAAGAAACAAAATCAATCTCATTTCAAGTTTCAAGTTCAAGTTCAACATTTAATAATAAAATACAATATAAAAAGATGAAAATTATGCCCTTAAATATATTTTTACCTAGTAGTAATGTTGTCCCATTGTCTTTGCACATTTGACGTGCAAAGGAGTCTCCATGTGCCTTATTGAAGGCATCTATCTCTTACACTATCTGTGTAGTAACAGCGGGCAACATCCGCTCTATCGTCGAGTAGAGCCCACTAAGAATTTCTCTATCTGCATGGAGATCACGGTGGAATTGGAAGGCCGGATTTAGGAAACATGCAGTTGCATGGATGGGCCTATGAAGTTGGTTTTGCCATGTCCTATCAATGATATCCCAAATGGGATGATACTTCTCCTCAACTCCACCATAGATTGATCTAATGGCCTCTTTGGTCCTATCCATGCCCTCATATATGTAGCCCATTGCGGGCTTCTCCCCATCTGCAACTTGTAGGAGAACTAGCAAGGGCTCAATAAACTGAAAAGTGTAAACATGTTTCACAAATAAGTGTGAAAAAAAATAAACAAATAAAAGTAAGATATGATTAAAAATTAAAACATAATAAAGAATTAAATTTTACCTTCACAATCTCCTCCACTGGTGTCCAAAACCCTTGCTCATCAAAAATGCAATCAGCCACAACAATCCTTGCAGTTCTTGTAGAAAAGGATGAGGAAGACCACTCCTCACCAACAAACATGCACCTTAAGGCTGCCTTTGACTGAATCAAGGATTGCAACGTGATAAAATTTGTTGCAAACCTAGTGATGCCAGGACGAGACAACTCCCTCAACCCCGTGTATTGCCTCATAAGGTTAAGCACCCATGTGTGATTGTATACAAATTTGCAAAAAAAAAATTGCTGCATCCACACATGTTTTGATCCATGGGAGTTTTCCAAGATTCTCTATCATGAGGTCAAGGCAATGGGTGGCACATGGAATCCAAAATATAGTAGGGTGTCTCTCCATCAATAATCTACCAACAACAACATAATTTGTTACATTATTTGTCACCACTTGCACTACATTCTCTTCCCCCACATCAGTTATCACCTCCTCTATAGCCTCACACAGGTATGTGGCATTTTTGAATTGGGCAAAAGCATCAATGGACTTCATGAAGACGGTGTCCCCTAAAAGAATAAGCAAAACAAATTATTCAATAAATTAAAAAACATAAATCAGCCATATTAAATTATTAATCACTAAATCAAATTCAAATTTCAATGCATTGAGGGAAGTACAATTACCTCCGGAGGACACTAGAAAATTAAGCAGCGTCCTATTTCTCCTATCGGTCCAACCATCAATCATGATGGCGCAACCAATTCTCCTCCACTGCATGCGTTGCTCCTCTAATTGTGCTTTCACATCTGCCACTTTTTGAGTCAAAAGTGGGCCCTTTAATTCATCTTCAAAAGGGGCTTTGAACCCCACCCCACATATGGTTATGGCATCAACCATGTTTTTCCAAAAAGGTGACCTAAAACATGTCATAAATAAATTAATAAGTTACTTATATAAGTATTGTAAAATTAAATTTTTTAAGATTTTAACTTTAAATTTGAATTTGATAATGAGATACATCTAGATTCTAAAATAATAAAATTTAAATATAAATTTTAAAACAATTGGGTGATCCCACAATAATGGGTTACACTTTTTGGCTAAACTTGACATTGAAATCAACATTTTTCACCAGATCTTCACTTCCGTACACCTATAGAAGCTAAACCATTAAGAATTTGAAGATGAAACAAACTAGTGGTTTGTGATATTTTTTGTTGAGAATCTAATTATATTTTAAAAATAAATTGTGAATTATTTTATGTAGTTTTAATTAACTTATTTTTTTTACTAAACATCATTTTCAAAAACTGATGCTTACTTTCGACTGCATAACTTTTTTTATAGAAAGCATACAATTCTAGTTTTTTAAATACAGTGTTTTCACACCATTATCTAGGGGATGGATATTTTTTCATAATTTTTTGTTGCATATATTTTTTTTAATTAATTTTCTAATTCAGAGTAATTATAATTTTGATATATTATACTTTCAGCTGCATAACTTTTTTTGTATTCATTTGAATTAACTTATTCTTTTTTTGTTGGAATTAGGACATCAATATCTAGTATACGTGGATTTTTAAGAATTTTTTTTCTCTTTTTTCCTATTTTTCTGTATGTGTGAAATAAAGACCTCGATGTTCATTGAAAAACCTACATTCACAAGAAATAAAAAATAAATATAATAATAAAGCTAAATATATTTAAAATTATACTTTTTGGGAAGCTTATAATAAGGACTACATGTTTACAAAAAAATAATTTTAAATAAATTAATTTGATCCCCTAAAAGTTAAATCAAAAGTGGTTTTTTATCAGCATTTTGATAGGTGTAGAGGATTATAGGTATGGCTTAAAACTAGCAGCTTTCTATCTAAAGAGGTTTGATATAAGTGGGTTTGATCAAACCCTCTTCAATTAAAACCCTTAAAATGGAACCTTTTTAAGGCTTAAATCATTATATTTTCTAAAAATATGTGATTTCAGCAAAAATCAGGATGTCCCAAAAAGTGTAACCCATTATTGTGGCAGCACCCAATTAAATGAAAAAGAATTACCTGGCTACATGGAAGAGAATGGAGAAGTCTACAATTGTTTTTTTTTGTTGCATCATGTGCGTCCTTGTTCCAACCCATTCTCTTAAGCGACAATTGGGAACCAGGAGTAGTGTGGTACAAAATATGAGTCCACCCTAGATTTACGAACTCTAGGGCCAATGCTAATACTGCCACTACCACTAGCAGTAGTAGCACCACTAGCACTAGGAATATGCATAGGCGTAGCTGGTGCAGAAGCAGTAGCACTAGCACAAGCACTAGCACTAGCACTAGGATGGTATGGAGGCATGGAAGAAGCATCTCCAACAGCACCAAGTCCCTCTCCAACTCCCAAACTCACCAATTCCTACTTCTGTCTCTTTTCATATCTTTTTGCATTTCAAAAGTTTCTAATTGCACTTGCACTTCACGAACAGCCTCAGGAGGTGCTATAGGGTAGCCCACCCTATCCAACTCCCAAACTCACCAATTCCTGCTTCTGTCTCTTTTCATATCTTTTTGCATTTCAAAAGTTTCTAATTGCACTTGCACTTCACGAACAGCCTCAGGAGGTGCTATAGGGTAGCCCACTGCATCATGGATGGGTATGCATGCAATATGGTATTTTAATCTATTTATGCCTCCATGATATATTGTTTTGCAGTATTTACATTTTGTTTCTCCTTTTTTCATTCCGGGAAAGATTTCAGCATGTTTCCAAATAAAGTCTTTTCTGCCTGGGTTTTGAGACATTGTGAAAATAATAATATGTTTTGATTTGCAAATGAATGTGGCTGCAACAACAAGTAGGGTTTCTAAAATTATTTAAGTTGCAAGTAGGGTTTGTAAAAAAAAAAAATGCAAACTAAAATAAACAATGATTTTACAAATTACAATGAAGTATTTGTTAAAAAAACACAAAAAAAAACAATTAAAATCAAACTTACCTCTTATATTTGGTTTGGAATGCAATGCAAACTCCACCCAATCATTGGTAATGAGCTCTCAATGCACCTCCTTGATGGTATGAAGCTTCCCAAATGATATATGGCCCTGTATTTGTCTTCAACAACTTGCTGGTTGCCCTCTCTTCTCCTCCTATTTTGCCAAATGAATGAAATGAGGTTGCTTTTACGGTTGGGGAGATAATATAAGACAAAAAAAAACTTAAACATAAGTTTTATGTTTTCTTGTTCACTTTTTATGTTGTTGTCGCCGGCCACGTCCAAGGCTCGGGACTCTCCGAGAAGTGGTGGGTCTGGCCAGGACTCGACCGTGACCGAGTCCGGGCTCCCAGGACCGGCCAAGGGTGCTCGGCTCGGGACTCGCCGAGTTTTGGCGAGTCCGAGCGAGTCCCGTTACTATGGTTTAAAGTCACCAAAAGGATTGGTGAAGTGGCGTATGAGTTAGAGCTTCCGGCAGATAGCAAAGTTCACAATGTTTTTCATGTGTCTCACCTCAAGAAGGCACTTGGGCACAATGTGGTGACTACTTCAAAGTTACCCCCATTAGATGAAGAAGGGCAGTTGGTGTTGCTTCCAGAAGAGATTCTTGACACTAGGGAGCAATCCTTGAGGAGGCGAACAATCAAGGAATATTTGGTGAGATGGAGAAACTTGCCTATTGAAGATGCTACATGGGAGGGTGAACATATTTTGTAGCATCCAGCTTTGTGGTTGCTTGAGGACAAGCAATCTCGAGGGGAGCGGACTATAATGTCCCCCTTTTATCAGTGATCCTATCAGTTGCTCATCAGCCTATTTCGAAGTCCTGTAGGCTCGTTGAGGTGAATCAAAGGGTTCCATGTTTGGAGGTTTTGTGGTATTTCCTCAGTATTTACTATTTATAGTAAATACTATTTTTGGTAATTAGCAGTTGTCAGTCTTCAGCTCATCATGTCCTATGGAGCAGTTGTTCTGAGTTGAGCTTTGGCCTTTTAAAAGTATTATTTTGATGAAATTCTTCATTTAAAGGCAAATTATTCTAATTTGAAGTTGACCCCTTGGCCTAAGGTGATAACTTAAGTTGTGTTAAAATAGGGACTTGAAGGGGGACGCCTTCATGGATAAATTTAATGTTTCTTTATTAAAGTCTTTCTTGCCTTAAAATGGATGCCTATGTGAGAAGATTATTTCTTTTTTGAAAAGTAAAATATGAGAAGGCTTTTGGCGTTCCATCTGAGGAAATTGAAGAGTCATCCCATTCTCTTTAAAAATGTGGCTTTACTCCAGCCTTTGGTATCTCATGTTTATGCCAAACTTATGTTGTCGAAATGACTACTCATTTTTCACTTCGAGGAATGTTGACCTCCTAGTACCATTCTCAATTTCGTGTTTGCAAGATAACACCTAACTGAATTATTGTTGTTTCTCAATCAGACTAGCAGATAGAATTCAAAGATGAATTTTTGGAGTGTTTTACCAGTTTTGCAGTTGTTGTTTTGCACACAGCTGAAAGTCGAATTCATTCATAGCTGAGCATATGAATTTAATTTTGTTCTGGGCATTTGATCATTTCATTCCTAAGGTCTGAGCGACTATCTCTAGCAAGTTTCAGATTTTATTTTGAAGTGTGGAATTTTAAGTTGCAAAATCGCCCCTTTCAAGGGCTATACCTTTCTGTGTGCATTGAGAATTGTGCCATTAATGATTGTTGGATTTTGGAGCTGTTTCTTCATCACAACAGGGGTGCCTACCTTCCAATTGACCATTGCATTTGATTTCACGCAATTCAGAGGTATTTTGCTTAAGTTATGAGCATTTGATTATTTCTGCAGTTGCTGATATCTCATTTCCAGAATTGCAGATTTCTAAATCAGAATTAATTCAGTTGTTGTTTTCATCTTTCTTCATCATTTCTCATTATGTTCTAACATGGAAACATTGTATAGCTTGGTGCTTGAAATATGGTAAAAGAAATTGTAATTTGCAGCTCTCTTTATTTGTACAAACTGTTAACAGTAGTACTATTTCAGTTTAACATTGCTGCATTATCTATTTAATTTCACATTAAGCACCCCTAGATGGTATAGTGTCAATGAGGATAATTTGAATTGTAAGCTCCTTCATACCCACTACTAAGTGGTGAATCCCCACTCTTAAGTGGATGTCTGTCATAGCAGAAGAAGTGTTTTAAATTGTAATCTTTTTCCCCCACTGTTTGGTGGTAGCGTGGAAAGTTCTTTTTGGCTAGTTATCCGACTTTTTCATTTCAATTTAGCATTTAGCACTCCACCATTTGTTAGCACCTTGCCTATCAAAGGATCTTGAGTGCACATTCTTGGTGTTGAGTTAGTCTCTCTCTTTCAGTGTAATTTTTGTAATCTTTGATTCAGTAGATCCTAGGGATCCTCTGACCATATGCCCACCCCTCCTCCTTAAATGGTTTTAGGGTGCATTCTTGGTTAGAGTTCTTTCATGCACGTTTTGGGTTATGCTAACCTTAACAGGTGCTTGGTTACATTGTAAATGTTCATTTAAAAATCAAAAGAAAAAATTGAGAGAGCATATTTCACTGGATGTACTGAGAACGTGGATGTGGATGTTGGTGAAGACATTGGATCCTTTGGTTAGCTACCATTTCCCTCTCTCTAATGGTTTTGACCACATGAATAGCCTTGGTCAATTGTTTCTTTGTCTTCTTCATCTCTTCTTCTCTCGAGCTTGTAGCTTATTCATCATCTTCATTGCCTCTTGCACCTTCACCTTTAACTCTCCATTCATCTTGGATAGCTAAGCATTCTCTTAGCCAACTATTTGTCTCTCTCCATTACCATCTACTCAAGGGTTGTGACCCGATCACGCTTTGACGAGCACATGATTATACTAAGAGGGACGGCGAGCTGAATCAGTATAATACAATATTTTCACTTTAAAAATTAATCAATCACAATAATAACAACCATGCAAGATCTAACAATTATGCAAAACAAGAGAAATACACAATTTACATGGAAACCCTTACATGGCAAAATATTGCTTTAATATAAATCTCTATTTACAATTTTTTGTAGGCACCAATCTACCAAAGACATCAACCCCTAAGAAACTCCAATTTCACCAAATTTGTAGGCACCAACCTACTAGAAGCACCAGCCCCTATAATATGAGGCACCAACCTCACCAAATATGAATATATATATTTTTTAATCTTCTATAATGCAAGATCATAAATTTCCCATAAAACTGATTATTATCTCCTTATAAATCTGCCAAAGAACTTCTCACAATCTCCTCATAAATCTGTAAATAATCTTCTTACAATCTCCTTATAAGTCTGCAAATAATCTTCTCATAATTTGCTCTTCATAAGTCCGGTGTATATGATGTATTTGTTTGTATTTTTTATTCCACAACACACTCTCCTCTCTCCACACATTGCAATCATTATTTATATCATTACATGTTTATATGAAGTGATACACCTCTTTGAAAGATAATAATTTTTCAAAAAGTCATGACTCCTTTTTAATTAATAGTTATCTTTCCAAACTTGATCGCTGCCTTTATACATTTTAATTATCTTCAAAAAGGTAATCATTGTCCCTCTTTAATCTTATTCATTGCTAACATAAGCGTGGCCTTTAACATATTAATGTTAATCACTGGTTCGCTACCCTTTGTAATTAAAATCATATCTCACCTTCCTTTACTAATATCTTCGTTGCTTTTTCCTTAATATTATCGTTGCCTTCTTAGGAATGTCTTCATTAGTCTTTTTTATACTCTATTTTAGGTGATTAATATATACTAATCACCAAAGTATGGTCAGCCAACCTTTATGGTTAGCCCACAAATGAATTAAATTTATTTACCAATGGTCCAATAGAAACATATTAATGTAATTCTAAATTTCAATGATTTTGAAGGTCAGCCAATATATTTAAAAACAATATTTTAATTCAAATTTCCTTCGGATGTGGTGCTGAAATAATGAAGGTCGACATGCTATCTGTTCTTGCAAAAGAGTCTGTCCTTTGACATCAATGACAATATTCAAACACGCTATGCCGCTGTCACCTGAACCAACTGCTTCTGAGACTTTCAAATATGATTGGCCAACTCTGCTCGAATAGTCTCAAACTGTGCAAAGGCTCAATCTCTCAACCGTGTGGCCTCCTCAATGAAAGCCATATGTCGATGCAATCTAAGAAAGACATCTCGATATCAGAGCTCCATCCCATGAAGAGCTAAGAGAACTCTGTTGTGCCTCCTTCCAACTGTAGGTCTTGAAGGATGCCAGGCTGCCAACATCTCGGTTGTCTCCACTCTCAGCCACCCATGTGAGATGAGGCATTTGAAAAATTCTCCCTCACATCCAATCTAAATAAAAGCTAGGATCCTCTCTACCTCTTGTGCAACCAACGGATCATGTCCGATTTCGAGCTACCAAGATATCTCCCCAACCTCATACATCAGCCTGGCCATGGATTGGAGCTCTCCAAGGTACCATTGTACTAAGCCTATGGGATTGTATGCATCCGGTCGACCAATCTCAATGAATACCCCATCAGACTCAACCTCACTCGACTCCTCTCTGAACTCTATCAGATGTGGTTGTGGGTCTATATCTGGCGTTGTCGCCATGGCGATGGTTGGTGGAGCTGGCCATGAGGGCTTTGAAGGGTCCATCTAAGTGTCAATTGCCATGTCGGCCTGTAATAACCCTTTCCCAAGATTGGTAGTTTTTATGATTTAATCTGTTTGGGTTAACTTGACAATGTAAACATGTTGTCAAATAATAACAAATCACAAAATTGTACTTAATGTCTAGGACTGAAAATAGTTTGTTGCAATTTGAAAATTCTACAATATTTTTCTATTATCAACATACTGAAATAAGACATTCTTATGCCCATGTTGCAAATACCATTTATTCATCTACGAATGTAATATGCATGCAGATTGAAATATTACATAAATTAAGTGACATATGGCGGACTTCCCCTAACCTTAACTACTTAACACTATTACTCATATTTATTGGAGAAGTTGTTATGATGCCCATTTCTAATATGAATTATGAATAATAAAGTCTGATTCAATTATTAGTTCAATAATGGAAATTTGACAAGAAAGTATATTCGTTGTTTCTGATTTATTACTCTAAAATCATGCGTCTTGACTGTGTAAGAGAATTAGATCTTCATCGGATCGCTATCTCTGATTTGATCTTTATACTCATGAAATTTTTGGTGTTGTATCTGAATAATGATTAATTGCTCATGCGTTCATTACTTGGCTGATCGTGGGCTCTTTAAGAGCACTTCAAATCTGAGTTTAGAGATATATGTGCTGCAAAATGATACCCCCCTCTTAGATGATCTACGTACCTCCTTATATAGCATTCAAGGGGAATGATGTGAGAAGTTGTATCTCTTCACACATTCCTCTTTCACAAACTTAATTAATCTTAACACCATTAACTGCCTGCGATTAAGGTTTGCTACCGGGTTGCTTGCATGTATTGAACTTTCCAAAGTAACTATTCCTCTTGTACTGCAACGATATAGAGTATAATCCTTCAATACTACGGCTCTAGTCAAATGAAGCGCCTGATGACAGCAGATATTCGATAGTCCTCTATTTGACATCTTGTTTCCTATCGTTGAGTCTCCAGTAAAGGGCAACCAAATCATATATTGCAATGGAGAAGGGTCGCGATAGTCATATATTGCGGCTGTAATAAACAAAGTCTATTTATTGTCTAGCCCAATAGTCATATAGAATCCCATTCGGTGGTGCCTAAATTCACATTAAACCATCACTTCTTAATAAAATACAACCGCTATGCAAATGTTTGAGTTGGCAGAGATTAAATATCATGAACTCCTTATGCAATATGAATCGGCCAGGTTACCCTGCGATTAATAATTAATAAAGGTGTGATGTAGGATATATTTGTTATGGCAGTATTATTCAATAAACTTCCTGATAGAATTCAATCAGTAAGTCCTATTGTAAGCCACGATCTTGTTGGTGGCGACAAACTTCAAATTAAAGGCCCGATACCTCCCTTCTCACCAAGTGGCCACAGTAATAGATTTAAAACATCCTTCGATATCTCCAATACCTATACACCAGTCAGTATGCAATGCCAAAAAATCATCTGCCTAAGTATATATATTTAATATCTTGTGCATTGAATGATATCTACCAATGATAATAAGAGTTGCCAGGAATAATATACAATTGCCAAACTTAGCCACACGAGAGTAACCATCGCCAATGAATAGGTATATCAGTTGAATGCACAACGATATAAAATATTCGACAACTTGACAATAATAATATGCACCAAATAACTATGTGAATGCCAGAAATAAACATGTATCACCCAAACTGATCAAGCACCAATTAAAATTCTGAGTAAATATTGTATCGGCCAACCATGAAGATTGAATGTTTCCTCTGTATAATCGAACCGAAGCTGGGTAATGACAATGTAATCGATCATAACTCCATTCATAATTTGATTTACTTTATTTAATTATTACCTTGACTTTAGGTAATAATAATAAATAATTATTATTCAATTCTCCCTTCTAATATTTTTTATCTTTATAATATTACTTTCTCTATATCATCAAAAATGGGACATTACACGGCCGGCTTTTGCTCATTTGGTGTCTCTATACCCTTAGTCAATAATCTTGGTGACTCCGGTGGAGGGGCATCTACTAGTGCCACCATCAAACCAAGCCAATCATCAATCCTTATATCCTCTTCAATGTCTTCAGCTGAAGGTTGCATTGTTGTTGGTGTTGCTACTAGTGGTGTTGTTGGTGCTTTAGCAGATGGAGCTACAACTTTAGCAGGTATTGGTATTGTGGTTGGCTGCACGAAGATAGTTGGTTGTATTGTGATAGTTGGTTGTACAAGGATGGCCTCCTCAATGTCCTCCTAATAGTATGCCTCTTTTGTGAGTGAGACAGGTCCTTTGTACTCATCTCTATGGAGAAAGATAGCTATATGGCCTCGTAGTCATCTCCACTCGACAAAGTAGGCGAAATTCTCTCTGTTTTCTTTTCTTTGTTGGTGGTGCTGCTAGCTGAGGTGTCTCCCCCTCCATTGTTTGAACATAGTTGGCCAAGACACATCTAATTGGCCTATGCATTGAAACCTTCCCCACTTATTGGAGGGTGCCTGCATATAAATGGCATCCAATAGGAGTCCAATGGCATGTTGTGTCATATAGAATGCCTTGTGCTTCAAGCACAAGAAATCTTGTATCCTCTCAAAGAGTACACTCACCCAATTAGACACCCTCCACATACTTAATTTGACCATGAGGGTAATAATCCATAATGCAATATCTGATGCTCTGCTAGCTCTTCTAAGCCTACCCTTGATCAAGTTGAGGATGCATTTCTACTCAAGAGTGCGAGGAATTTTTTCCTCAGACCTCTATTACCCATGCTCTAGATACTATCCTTCTGTTGGGTGAGGTTTGAATGGCATACTCTCTCCAAGAGCTACTCTTGTTGTCATGACATCTTCCTCATTGGTTTGGCTATTGATGCTCCTCTTGAGGGTATTCCAAATACCCTAGTTAACTCTACAAGTGTGAAGGATACCATGACTGGGCATCCTTTGTAGTCAATCACTGACTTGTGAGAGTGTTAGTTGTATTGTACTACCATTTGGCGCAAGTAAGGCTTGGAATCCCTCAAATTGAAGAATGTCAATTAAGCAGACTTGTCAACCTATGCACATTGTAGTGTTACTTTCAGAATGTGATCATCCTATGCTCTTAGCCACCATGATCAACACTCACTACCACTAAGACTCTCCCAAGTGATGGTGTCAGCTATGATGGTGTCATCATCCTTCCCCTTTGCCATTTTCCCCAATGCAATGCGGGGTCTGAAAGGTGTTGGCCACTTGCCTTTACTACTGCTAGCAACCATGTCTACAACCACTATCTGGCAATGCACCTCTAACACTTCCCGACATGATTTAAATAGATAATATATTTTCGGAGAATGGTTACAACAATAGTTGACCCTTGTACAGTTGTGATTTTGCCAACACTTTGCTTGATGGTGTCGATCTGCTAGTTTAAATCGTACAATGTACGATCTCAATTTCCTTGTGGCATACAGGCTCAAGCTTCTCCCTTTGTACAACTTGAAATTTCTTCTCTGTGAACTTCAAAATTTGTAATGTACGATGCAACTATCATTTATTACTCATTGTATGGAGTTTACTATGCTAAGGTGTAAAAAATTCTCAGTTGTACATTATACGGTGCCCCTATTTTTCCCTTGTGCATCGGGGTGATCCCACGATGCTAGTTTACAATTTTTGGGAGATTCTAATTTTTGTTGAAATCACATATTTTTAGAAAATATAATGATTTAAGCCTTAAAAAGTTTCATTTGAATCCAATTTAAGAGGGTTTGATCAAACCACCTTAGATCAAACACCCTTGGATAGAACCCCACTAGTTTTAAACCATGCCTATGATGGAGTCTCATATACACCTATCAAAATGTTGATTAAAAACCACTTTTGACTTACCTTTAGGGAGATCAAATGAATTCATTTTTTTAAAAAAAATTGTAAGTATGTAGTCCTTATTATAAGCTTCCCAAAAAGTATAATTTTAAATAAATTTAATTTTATTATTATTTTTATTTTTAATTTCTTGTGAATGTAAGTTTTTCATCGAAAATCAAGCTCTTTATTCTAAACATGTGGAAAAATAGAAGATTATCAAAAAAAAAATTGAAAAATATGAGTGCACCAAATATTGAAGTCCTTGATCCAACAAAAAAAGTTGTGTTATACAGTTCACCTATGTCTGAATTGTAATTAGTTTGACTTCAAAACTTGATTAAGGAAAAAATATTCAATAAAACACTATGAAACCAATTGGAAGCACTATATATCATAGTTACAAATCTAAATTCAAAAAAATTAGAATTTTATCCTTAATGAAAAAAAGTTACGTGTTATACGGTGAGCATCACTCTTTAAAATGGTGTTTACTGAAAAAAACTAGTTTTCAAAGGAGATGGAAAAAGAAGTGTAATTTGATTCCAAAACATTTGAAAAAAAAAATTTAGAATCTACGGAAAAAATGTCACAAATCACTAGTTTACATCATCTTCAAATTCCTCACGGTTTAGCCGCTATAGGTGCGCAAAAGTGAAGAGTTAGTTAGAAAAAATTAGTTCAGTGTCTAGTTTGGCCAAAAATTGTAAACCAGTATTATGGGATCACCCTGTGTTGCTTTGCAACCAACTAAGGGACTTCCATACAATACATTTTCCTTGTCTTGTCCCAAGTTGTCATATGAGTCATTCCTCACTTTGCACGTTTGTTTTGTTGTTCATTGTACGAGCTCTTTCTCGTGCCATATAATAACTTGTCTTTTGTCATATGTGTACCTCTAGTCATACAATTGTCTCTGATTATGATCGTACTTTCCTCTACCTTGCCATACAATGGTGGCTTTCCTTTTGTGCAGTTGTCGTACTATTAGTCTGTCATAATTTGCCACTATGTCTTCATTGTACCCTGCTTTGGTCTTGTGTGCTCCATTTTTTTATTTTGTTGTGGTTTCTCAATGGTCGTGTGATTTGCTTTAGTAGCACTTTATATTTTATCCTTTTAAAATCCTTTAAATTTTTCACTTTGATTTTTATCCTTTTTAATTTAATAAGAGTTTTCCTATGAACTATTTTAATTTTTTCCCTTTCTACCATTATTCTATCACCCCCTCTTTTTAATTTTTTAATACTTTTCAACTTTATTTTAATATTTTCTCCTTTGAAAATTTAATTTTTCGCTTTTCATTTTTTCCAACCCCATCAATTTTTAAATTTTTTTATTTTTTTTCTTTTCTTCACCATTAATTTTTTTCTTTTTTAGCTTTGCATTTCCTCATGTCCTTTTACCTTTACCTCTGATGCATACTACCACTTACAAGAAAAAGGGGGTCTTTTATAACACTCGTCTTTAGAACATGTCCCGAGATATTTTAAATCAAAGATTTTATCTACAAGACGAGGAGGTCCAGTACCTTAGTAGCTACTGTCGATGTATCACCCTCCATAATATTGATACAATGTTACATTCTCACCTTCAATCATTGATGGATCCATTGTATTAGGTATTACCCGCCATACTCCACTCAAGGTCGATAGTGGAGGGGGCTTTGGATTATGTTCCTTGGCATATTTGATCACATATTTATTGTGTTTGGGTTGATGGTTGATGAACATATCTTACTCCATTATTATGGCTCTAAGGCAAGATTCTTCCTCTAGATATTCGTCCAAGTCATCTTCATTTTCAATTGTTTATTTCTTTCTTTTCGTCTTAGCTTCTTCATCGAGCTCGTAGGCCACATACCATCTTTTTTCTCCTTTGTAGGGTGCATATAGTTTCTAGTGAGCCCATACTCTCTTCCCCAAGGTCGGTGTTCCAAACAAATCACTTGTCAAATGTTTATGTATTTGTGGCACTGCAATTCTTTCGACTTGACTTTTTACCAAAATTTCTTCCACTATTTTTTGGTCTCCTCCCACTATCCAAGCTTCCTCAACAAACTGGTTCTCGGTTACTCCCTAATCCTCCTCTTCCATGATTCCACCTTTTCTTATGCTCCAATATTCTTTTGTTGTGTAGCCCAACATATTTATTCCAATTATTGCTTCCTTTCTCTACTGGTACAGTTTTAGCTTTGATCCATTGATGGAGTCTTGTAGCAGAGACCTATTTAAATTTTCAAGTTTAATTACTCCATTCTCACCAACTTCTTTGATTTTAAAGGGTTTGAGCCACCTTACCTTGAATTTACCAGGCTTGATTCCGTTGCGGCCATTATATTTTAAAACTAACTGGCTAGGTTGGAATTTCATTCAACAGAGATGTTTATCATGTCAGTACTTCCTTCTCTTTTGCATTTCCTTTGTGGCTCATTGTGCCAATATTCTTTGTTCGTTGAGTTGGAATAACCACTCCTTCAAACTTTTCGTGTTTCCAAGTCTATTCACCACAACTATGCTCAAACTCGGTACCATATGTTGGCATGGTTGTTATGCACACCAACAGGTAGATAAATCTTGTCTCAAATGAATAGAAGAAACTATCTTTACTTGAAATAATCACTAAGATTTTCTAGTTAAAGACGACCTTGGCAATCCCAAGGCTCGGGAATGTCAAGTCTTGACACACTAAGTTCACTCAAGGTTCGTTGTGCAAATTTTTTGTTAATCACAAGGGGTCTCTAGTTTTTAAGGTTAATTATAGTTATAACAAGCAAAGTATTGTAAAGATATAACGGATTTGACATATATTGCTCCACAACTTCATGAATAAGAATGATTTACAAGAATATTTTCATGAATTCAAACATTTCAAAGCATTTGCAAGAAATATTTAACATCTACTTTAAAGAAAAGCATTAAAGATCCTAAAATTTAAGGTGATCTCCCAGCTATTATCCACGCATACACTATGAAATAAACTAAATCAAAGAAAAATCACTCTACACTTCACCAAATTGCTTCACAACTAGGCATAGAATGATGCAAGAGTTTAAAGAAACAAGAGATCATTTGTCGCCAAACAGTGTCAATATGCACCCAAATATGGCACAACACATTGGGTTCTTCGATAGGAATAAACAATCAGCTATGTAAGATTTCATACTAGGAAATAGCTTTAAAATTGGCTTTGATATTAACAAACTTCAGTGGAGCATACACGTTTTTAAACTGGAATAGAACAGAAAACATGAAAATATAAATAAAACTAATGAAACCAATCTTATGTCTACCAACATTCTAGAAATTATGAACCTTCGTAAAAAGAACAACTCTTGACCTTTTATAGAACACAAGGCCTCATAAAATCAATTACAAATGATCAATGGTCAAGATTCATCCTCCAAAATCAACGATAGCAGATTCAATTCATCACATGGGTGATGTCAGCAAGTAATCACCATTAGCAATCATTTGAATTACCTACAAAATGAACAATTAAACTTTATCAAATATCAAGTCATTTATAAACTTAATTGACATATTCATTTAATTTCACAACTTTAGAATTAAATTTACAAATGAATTAATGTTTCCTAAACACCAAATAAGTTCAATTTAAAGTCGTATTCCCATGAAATGAGATATGTTCTCATTTTAAACATTTATTTCTAGCTTTTCTATTTTAGCAAATTATCTCTAATGATTTATGGGTTTTGTTCCTTGTCCTCTAAACTTTCTAGGTCTTTTGAACTTAAAATTTGTTAATAAATGAGGGAGATATTGTTGTTTTAGTGAAACTGCTTTTTCAAAGTTCGGGTTTTTGGGTCTTAGATGCACATTTTGGGTTTTTGGGTTTTTGGGTTTTCTTTGTGGTTTTTAGTTGCAAATGCACAATTTCTTCCCTTAACCATAAAAAGCCCCTGAGCCATAACTTTCTTATTTTTAAGTATTTTCAAAAATTCCAAAAGGCATCCCATGTTATTTTCCAGTGTCCTTTCCATCTATGATGAAATTTCAACATTTCAAACTTTTTGGAAAATTTTGGGATTTTGGGTTTTCGAGTGCAAATGCATAATATCTAAATTTGTAACACATAAAGAAAACTCCTGAGCTTGAACTTGCTTATTTTTTAAGTATTTTCCAAAATTCCAAAAAATAACCCATATTATTTTTCAATGTTTTATCCAGTCATGATGAAATTTCAACCATTGAAAATACCAAATTTTGGATTTTAATTTATGAAAAAATTTCAAGTGTTTTGACCATTAGGGTACTTGAATTTAAGTTTTGGGTGGACTCAGATAAACTGTTGATACCACAAGGCAAGCCAAACCTAAGCCAAAAAATGAGGCGTGTTGTGAGACCACACCACACCATATATTCAGCTGGCACTATTGCTTCTTAACCATACATTAACACATTGTGTGCCCAGTTGTCACCTTGTATGTCGTATGATATGCCCACAATATAGCAGGTAGCTTCTCTTTCCAGTTTGCCTCGTTGACTCCACATGATTTATGGATGAAAGACACCAACACCTTGTTTGTTAACTTTGCTTGTCCATTCACCCTCGAGTAGTACAAAATCAATAGACTATGGAAGATTTGGCACTCTATCATCATCAGTCGAATGACGTGGTTGACGAAGTGCCCACAACAATCACTCGTGATTTGTATGGGTATTTTGTATCATGTGACAATTATTTTATATAAAAAATTATTGTATTGATTATCGTGTTATCTAGGAGTGTTCTCGCCTCTACCCATCTCGTCAAAGTACTCGATGGCTATCACAATATATCAATATTGGTGCAATTGGCTAACTTTGAGTGGTCCAATGAAATCCATCCCCCACCTTTCAAAGAGCTCTTGTGGTTGTGAGGGAAACAGAGGAATGTAGTCTCTCTTGATGGGTTTGTAAACTCTCTAGCATGTATCACATCCTACTACCCACTCTCATGCATCTATGTGTATGGTCGGCCACCGCAATCTTGCCAAGAGAGATTTTTGAGTTGTGACATCTGATCCCATGTGCCCTCCTACAAGACCTTCATGTGCTTCCTTGAGTACTCCCGGAATTTCTTTTTGCATGACCCATTATCTCAACACATTTTCATACCTTATTTTATATAACAGACCATTAGTAAGCTCAATTTTTTTTCTCTTTAGTGCTAACTTTCATCTATGTCTTGGCGGAATTTCCTTCAAGAAGGTAAATTTGGATAGATACTATCTAATGTTCTCGTTCCATGGCTGTAGTGATACGATTTGAAATAGATGAGCATCAAGAAAATCTATGTTCACTCCCTCGGGTGGTTTACAAGACTGAATTCTTGACAATTGATTGGCGATGACATGGCTCTTCCCCAGCCAAATGATTATGGTGAATGTAAACTCTTGTAAAAGCAAGAGCCATTGACTTACCCTTCCTTAGATTATAAGTTTTTTTACAAAGTACATGAAATCTTGATGGTCCACTTAGAATGTGAATGGTGTAGCTAGCAAGTAGTTCCTAAATTTTTGTATGACGTAGACCATCCCAAGGGCTTCCCTCTCCAGTGTATTTTATTTCTTTTATTCCTTTGATAGCAACTAGCTTACAAAGAATACCAGGTGGTCTAACCCTTGCACTCCTACTTATGCTAATGTTGCTCCAATCGCATAATTTGAGGCATAGACATGCACATTGAACTCTTCACTCCAATTTGGATATGCCAAGATCGATGAGCTAATTAGTCATACTTTCAGCTTGTTGAAGGCTTTTTCCTAATCTTTTGTCCATATGAATGGTTGCCCCTTCCTAGGAAGTACGTTCAGTGGATAGGAAATCTGGGAAAAAATTTTGATGAAACTTTTGTAGTACTCGACATGACCGAGGAATGACTTCATGATAGTGATGTTCTAAATGGCTTCCATTTGTACGATCACTTCTTTTGTTGGGGTCTGTCTTGAGTCCTGCTTTGTAGCTTTGCAGACGATGTGGCCCAACAATTTTCCCTATGGTACCATGAGTCGACACTTTTCAGGTTTAGCACAGTCATGTTGCTATGCACCATTCCATACACTCTCCTAGTGCCTTGAGATGCTTTTCTTGGTCACTATAGATTGACCAGTCATTGAGGAATGCCTTGAAATTCCCCATAGACATCTTATCGAAGATGTGTAGGACGATTTTCTAGAAGGTTATCAGAGCATTGCATACACCAAATGGCATCTGATTGTATGACTCCATCCTCGACTACAAATGTCATCTTTAACTTGTCTTCTTCATTGATGCTTATCCAATTGTATCTTGAGAATCCATCCATGAACAAGTACATTTCATGACCAAGAACTTCTTCAAGGATTGTGTCTATGAATGGGATTGGGAATGGATCCTTCATAGTCACTGCTTTCAAGCTTCTAAAGTCTACATATATCTGAATATGTTCAAATTCTTTCTTTAATGATATGACAATTAGTGGAACCCAGTCGCTAACTTCAACTTTGAAGATGATTTCTAAAAAAATTTGATACCTTCGTGTACCTTAGTAGCGTAGTTTTTATTCATTTGGTAGGGTCTCTTTCATACAAGTTGTGTTCCTAGTATTAGAGGAATCATATCTACACATTATTTTAGTGGTGTTCCTTTGAGATCTTTATATGTCCAAGCAAATGCATCTTTATATTCCATGAATATTTTGAACGTTGTTGCTTTCAGCAGTAGGTCCCAATCATCGCCAACCATGATCATTTTTGGGTTGTCTTCCTCTCCCAAGTCCACCTTCTTCAACTTTGGCTCCTCATACTTGATTGACTTGTCCTAATCAAAATTTTGGGTTAGCATGTCATCCAATTTTGCTACTCCCTCCTTATATTCCTCGTACTCGGATGCAAATGATTGAGTAGTTGTACCCTTGTCTTCTTCCTCCTCGATCTCCCTGGTTTGTAGCATGTTGCACTTGAGGTGAAACACCTCATAGTCTTCCATCTACCAATGGAATAACCCGTTGAGGGAACTCATCTCATCCTTGAAGCAATTCTCAAATTCAAGTACCCCTTCATGATTAGGTTCCATGAATTTTTTTCCTTTGTCTTCCTTTGATTATCCTCCAGATTTTGACTCAAAGGATTCCAATTCTTTGCTCACAACCTAATTCTTTAGGTCAATGACGTACTTCCTCCCATTTCTCTCGATGGAGAGTGTGTTTCATTTCTATCTATGGTCCACTTTCACTACTACCAGCTGACCTCTCGCGAGTAGTTCATCATATGCCTTCCTTTGTAGTGGAATGACGACAAAATTAGCAAAAATTGTTGTGTCGATTTTCACCTTTTGTGCCTACCAAGTGAAACGTTGGTGACCAAAGATTTGGTTTCTTGAGACACTTCCAAGTCTCCTCTAGTAGTAGGTTCACTCCTAATCCTCCATCGACGATGGTGTTTGTGAGTTTATTTCCCATGATTTCCATTTGTACAACGATTGGCTTCCTCTCGATATTCACTGTGAGCAGCATCGAATCAACCCCTAGTTTACCTTCTGGTGGCGATTCTATTGCCATGTCCTTTCTTGGACCTTCTTGTTGAGTTTAATTGTCACCGACTATGTTCATAATTGCCACTTTCAGTTGTGGAATTTTCTATAGAAGGTATGTCACCTTGATACGTAAAATTGTATGTAACATCTACCATTTGATATTATTTTTCAACTTCAACCATAATGATGTACTTTCTGCTTCATTGGAGGTTCCCCTTTCCTTGGCCATCGCCTATTCTACTTTCGTTTTGACCTCTCGAAGTCTTTCCTTCTCCATACAAGGATCTCTATAAACTGCCTTCTTTTCTTGTGCTCTAGTAATTGTCGAAACTTCCTCGTCCTCCACTTCCTGCTTGTTGATACCTTTCTACTTCAAGAATTCGATTCTTCATGATCATCCAGTCCACACCACTTACATAGCATTCCTCATTTGCCTCGATTGTTCTAGCCTTCTTTGGAAAATGACTCTATTCATTGCACTTTCAACACTAGATCATAGGTGTTCCTTTAGAATCGTATTGGATATGGCTTCTCAGCCCATTGTTATTGTACCAATCATTATTGTAAGGAAGCTAAGGTAGAAAAACAACTTCCTACACTAATCTTGAGAGGAGGATAATGCAAAACTTTACTAGTTTTTCAACAGTTACAAAAATTTAAATAGAAATGAACATAAATATCATGCATACCACAACACAGTGATTTACGTGGGGAAAACCCTTTTGGGAGAAAATATGTAAGTATGCACCCTTTGCCCTTGATGTTAAGGGTGGAGAGTAGTTTTAGGGTATAGTTAAGGCATGTTTCCATCAATGACAAAGGGGGAGATTATTGGAAGAATAAGAAGATTGCCATTGATGTGTTTACCGACAACATGAGCATGGAGTATAAGTCTAAGTTGTACAGTAAGCAATTCAATGTGGTCATTGTTGTCAACATTGTATTTTGGTATGAAGATCGCAATGCAAACCAGTTTGTATAGTTTGAGCATATTTGAAGATGGTTATCAAGTGGAAATTTGCAAGAAGGTTTGATCTAGTGAAGACAGATGAAGAGAAAATTGATTGTGTCAAAACAAAATTTCCTATGTACAGGACATCTGGTATTTTGGTTTTTACTAGTTCGTTGTGAATAACTTTTCTTTGTGGTTTTCATGTAATTTTTTTGGATGTTAGAAGAGTCTAAATCCAAAGTTTCACAATTTTTTGATTTTTGGTGTTAAAGTTATGAGTGATAGAAGTTTGAGTTAGGCAGTGACAGTGTTTCCAGTTCAGTGTGCATGTTTTGGTGAATCTGCACCTCTCCAAGGATTGGTATCTAGTATTGTGGATTTGTGGAGATGTTGGCAGGTGTCAATAGTGCCTATATTCCAAGTGGTATGAATTTTGGAGGTTCGCATGTTAGTTTTTGGATGTACAGTTGGCAAATTTTTGTGCTAGCTCATTATTGGTACCGACCTAATAAGTTGTGTGTATTGCGGAGTTTTAATAAGTGATAATCCGTTATGAGGGAGTTATTGTAGGTCCAAGCTGACCTATTTTGACTTGTTATAAGTTTTGATTCACAACATGAAGCATGTATATGTGTATGTTGAGCTGACAAGTTACATTTTTTATAATACATCTAATTAGGTCAACCTAATTAATGTTGTAGGTGTTTGTGGATGAAGCGGATATATATGTAAGATCTTTTTTGATGTTTTGGAGATAGAGATGTGATATGATTTGTATTTTATGTGAATTGTGTGAGTATAAGGTGAATGCAGAGTAGAGAAAAGTGTTAGTGAAAATCAGTATGAAGTGTGTGAAGTCGATATATTGAGTTTCAATGGAATTGTATCCTAGAATGTTGTAGATGCATTTGTAATAGTTCAAATATTGGCTATGAAGCCACCTCTCTATTATATGTTTTCTTCTTTTAGTGGGTAGTGAGACCACTTGGACAGTGAGTCCACCTCTAGTGAGCACTTCTGTAATATCTTATAACCAGTTATAATATATTGTGAGCTAATCCTCACTGTGGTTTTCCATTTTGGTTTTCCACATAAAAATCTAGTGTTCATGTGTTATGTACTTTGATGGTTTCTTTCATACTTTCCTTTCTCTCTGCAAATTGAATATGTTATGTGGAATGAATGTTTAAATGTTTAAGTGGTTTAAAAGAATATTGATTCACCTACCCCGCCCCCCCAGCTCTCAGTAATTCGAGTGTTCAATAGTAAGCATAAATCATAAAAAGATAACTAATGTCATGGTAGATTTAGGAGCAAACATCAATATGATCCCAAAACGAGTATGGGAGTAGATAGGAAAATTGGAACTAGCATAGACACCATATAACATAAGTTTTGCGGATGGAACTAGAATGAAAACACTAGGAATGTGGAAGCAAGTGGGAGTTAATATTAAAGGGGTAAAAAAAAAATGTATTTTGAAGTAGTTACTATTAAAAAACCATTTGACTCATTTAATGCCCTATTAGGACTTAGGTGGTTTGTGAATGCTAATGGGATTGTAGACTCCCGCAAAGAAGAGTTACCATTTGAAAATACAAATAGAATATAGTTCACATCCCTCTAGGGAAAAATCCCAATGAAACTTAAATAGAAGAAATAAACCTAGAGGAATACAATGAAACTGATAATAAAAACCTATACCTAATTTTAAGATTACCACCAAACGACAACTTAGAAAATCGAAATCCAAAAGGAGAATTCAACATTGAAAGCACCACATGCAACATAGATAGTGAGGAAGTGCTTGATGTCTGGATGCAACAAGAACTATAACTTCATTCCAAGAGAATTACCAGCTTTTGCAAAATATTTATGATTAGGAGGTCATCAAAGAATGCTTTGCATTCTACTGCATTAATAGATAATGTATCATACAATAGTTGAAATAGACTAAACCACAATACAAAAGATATAACTGAAATTGCTCACTAGGTAAACCACATTTCATGAGGAATCACACATAAAATTGCCTAAATATTTAGGAATTGGGGACTTGATATAATTTATCACTCAAATAAAAAGAATTTTCCAAACTGATGAAACAATATTAGACATATTAAACACACACTTATCTATAATGCCACATGTTAGCGAAATGCACAAAAAGAACATCTGACACATTGGAGATTATTCAAAATATTGATCAAAACTAGCTACCTTCTAGAGGAAGGGGAGTACAAATAAATACAAAATAATAAAGGATAGATCGCACCAGAGGAACAACTTACCATTTGTATGGACACGTGGAAAGATATAAATGAGTATGATGATCATATATACATTCAATTATTCTATTGTGCATTCACACTAGTAGCACAATCTTGGTATATCAACCAAGAAAGAACAGGTGAAACAAACAGTTGGACAGACCTTACAAAAGGCTTCCTTTACACCTCATTTTATAACGAAAATACAAACATACATAACGCACTTATCAAAATAAAGGAAATTATATTTAGACTGGAGGATATTCATGGCGTAGTAGTACTACAAACATCAACACCACCACCAAAAGAAAAAGACATATGGAAATATATAGAATGGCTTGATAAAGAGATTAGACTCTCGAAAAGGAGATGCTACCTAACAAAAAAAGATGATGAAGACTCCCAAAACATAGGTCCATAGAGATTCAACAAGGGGAAAGAGAACTAGAGTCCCCCCATTAAGGCTAAAAAGAAATACTATAACCAACCCATTAAACCAAAGGAAGAAAATATTGCTAAAGAGGGGGATCCCAAAGTAGCTAAGATAGGAGGTTACTGGGATGACAGACTGGTGGCAGAAGTTGCAGTAATGCTACCTGAATTTGAAGAACCTTTTCCTAGAAAGTTTACCAACTTAAAACACATCAAGGAGGAATTAGGAGTTATAAAAATCTAGCTGAAAGAAGGGGCTAGGCTAATAAGGAAAAGGCCCTATAGACTAAACCCTATATGAAGAATAAATTCAAGGCAAAATCAGACAAGATGTTAGAGGCCAGGATCATCAAACCCATAGAGAATACATAATAGATGAATCCCATGGTTATTCAAAATAAAAAGATGCGAGAAATAAGAATTTTTGTTGATTTTAGGGAGCTAAATAAAGATTGTATACATTACCCTTTTCCTACACCATTTATAGAAGAGATTTTGGAGTCAGTAGCAAGTAAAGATATATACTCTTTTACTGATGGGTTTTCGAGATATCACCAAGAATAAGTGAAGACGACTAGCCCAAAACAACATTTGCAATGGAATGGGGATCCCACATTTATATAATAATGCCATTTGGATTGAAGAATGCACTTGCAGTATTCAATAGGATTATGATAAATGCCTTCAAAGATTTTATACATGATTTCCTAGAAGTGAATTTTGATGATTGGACAATGTATGGATAGCTTAAAGATCACATTAGAGTACATAGAATGATGCTTACTAGATGTCGCAGTATGCAAATTGCCTTGAATTTGAGGAAGTGTGTATTTGTGGTACTACATGGTACACTACTAGGTTATATTATATGCAAAGGAGGATAAATGGCGGACCCTATGAAGGTTGCACTAATAATGACCCTACCACCACTAGAAACACCTTTTGAAGTCAACCTTTCTGGGATACACAGGATATTACCAAAAGTTAATAAAAAGGATATGTCGAAATAAATGACCCTATGGAAGAATTCCTCAAAAAGAAATTAAGTAAGAACACTGAATGGACTAATGAATGTCAACAAGCATTTGACACCCTGAAAAACAAGATTGTGGAAGCCCCAATACTCATATTCCTAGATTGGAACACACCCTTCCATCTCCATGTAGATGCATGTTATCATGGAATTTAGCAGTGCTCGATCCACGGATAACCCCCTTATGAAACTTGTTTGTTTCATAGGTTTGTGATGTTCAAGCACGCGAAACGAGGCAATTTCCAATCCACCTCGAACTGTGTTCCAAAATCTCAAACAGCTCATTTGAGTGTCCTTCCCCATCTGCATTTTGAAGAGCTTTGAAACAAGCATCTTTGTCAGCTTCCATCTTTTGAGATTTGTAAAAACTAGCAAAGGTGTAGGAGCGTTGATTTTTAGTGCTCCTACATGTTGAGGTTTCAAAGTTTTTCTAAGTCCTAAAGTACACAAGCGCTAAAAATCAGCACTTGTGCACTTTTTCTCTATACTTAGTCAAAATAATGCATGGGCAATGATTTTGATCTCCGGTGCACTTTCCCAATTTCGCCACTTAAAGTGCCATAATTAATGTGCGAACTTGTGTTGTATTTATGAACTTTTAAATCACTTAAAAGTGACTTTTGGTTAAACTAAACTCATTGTAATCCATATTTCTCTCATTCCTTCACTTCTTTGTGCGCTAGGAACCCTCTAACCTACTGAAAACTCGTGTTTTGAAGAATCTCTCTCAAGCTTGAGCTAGGGTTTTACATTTTTGCAGGTATGTTGTTTGTTTTTCCATGTTTTCTTCTTTCCTCTCATTCTCAGAAGGCTTTGTAACTTTCATTTCGATCTTTCCTAAGTTTTTATGTTTAAATTAGATCTCTTTGTGCATCGTTTTCACTTCGCCAAGTCTCTATGTCGCACCTTGGTTTTTCATTGAATCGTCTCATTTTCAGGACTCCTTATGTCTTTCTTTCTTCTTTTGTGCCCTAGGTTTTTAAAGATGAAACATATTTTTTTCTTCGAACGTTTCCTTTGCCCTGTGTGTCTTTTGTTTTTCAAGCATAGCCTTCACAAGGCGGTGAAATTTCCAATCCTTGCATTCAAAATGATAAGGCGTCATCGCATTTTAGACTCATTCGAAATGCCTAGGCATTGAAGTTCACCACCATCACACCAAGTTCTAAACATTCCTAAATGTTGAAGCAGTGTTTTTATATGCTATCACACCTGACATTTTTCACCAACTCCATTTAGGAGCAGTGAAAATCACCGCTCCTACATGCAGTGCATTCACCAATGTGCCAGAGCGTTGAAAAAGTCTGCTTGTGCACTTTATGTTTTTCACTAAGTGTGAGACCAAGTGTCAGGGCGCTAATTTTCAGCGCCATGACACATTTTGCAAAACTTAATGAAGGAAATGTGAGGGTGTTGATTTTCAATGCCCTTACATCTGAAATCATCTCTCTAATTGTACGAGCGCTAATTTTCAGCACTCCTACACATTTGGCAGTTTTTGCCTTAAACACTTCCAAATCGCTTTATTTTCGCTCCAGACCCCATTTCTTCGCTCCCGCATCATTTTCTCGTGCCTAGTTGCTCTTTTCACGCTTGCTCAACATTGTTTACTCTCTTCACACTTCCCAATGCTTTTTTTTTTTGCTAACGCCTGTTGATTCACCATCCTTGTAGTTTATTTCCAGATATCGTCAAGTGATCCTCAAGGTGACATCTTTGATCCATTTTTTTCTAGATGATAGCCAAGACTCCTTCATCGTCCTCTAAACAAGAGCGCAAGATGAAATATAAGTATCAAGGTGTTTTCCCACCTATAGTGGTGATCTCCAAGGTGGACAAAATAAAGGACACCAAATTCAGTCATCAGGACCTTGAAGACTTCGTGAAAAGGACTAAGAAAAAGCCTCTTGAAGACTCTTTGAGAGCCATTATAAACAACAATCTACATCTGGTGTCCACTTTCCCGACTTTTGCACACAATACAGAGTTTGTCCTCCAAGTTGCATCCCATTACATCAAGTAAAGTAGAAGTGTGATAGAATCCTCTAGATAGGTGATAATGAGACTTGATCCCAAATTTTTTGATATTGTTTTCAAAGTTCCACACATGAAACAATACATAGAGATTTTTGTTCAACAAGCACATGAAGTCTATGACTCGAATCCCAATAAGGCTAAGAACTTGATTAATAGTCAGTGGTTGAAAGAACCTAGGCATACTATCTCAAGATGGTCGAAAGGGCTTCCATGAAGTGACTTCAAAGAGGATGTCAAGGACATGATCACTCTCCTGAGTAGGGTCAAAGGCTTACCTGAATCGTCTCATTTTCATGACTGGATGTATGAATACATTCAGATCATACAAATAAAGAGGCCTCATATTGACTAGGGAACTCAAATCAGTGATGAGATCCATGAGCAGTTGATCAATGTACCAACCACTTTGAATTTCTATATGACTTCTTATTTGGTTTATGTCGTAGCCATGATGAGACAATTCCCAGGACTTTCTACAAAGGGGAACCGACACTATGTACCAGTATACAAGTATTTCTATTAATTGGAGCTGAAGGAGAGTCTTCACCATTTCAGAAGGGTCACAGATGCCTTCTTCGCACCTCTGCTATATAGTTTTGATCCAACTCTCAAAAAGAAGAGAGTTTCAGACAATTCCCAACTTTCACTTACATGAGGGTAGGATGCTACACTAAATTCCCTTACATGTTGCCCAGATATTCCTCAGACAAGTGGATACTCATGGAGTTATGTAGACAGGTAATTTCAATTCACAAAGAATGAATGATGTTTCACAAACTGAGATTCAAGTTTCCACTAACGATTGGTAGATATACCATCAAGAGTGTGCAAAAATCCAAATCAGTCTATGCAAAAACGCAAGTCATGACAATAAGACCTATAAATCCAAATTTGACTTTGATTTCCATAATGTGAATAGGAAGTTGAAAAAGGATCACAACCAAAAGTACCGCTTTGAAGACATCTGGGTTGATTGTGGAGATGAAGAGGCTATACACAAAATGGATTATTGCAGGCTAACCGTACATCAGATCAAGGATCTTGGTGTTGCTGACCTACCAGAGGGTTTCACAAACCCTTGTGACATCATGAATGGGTAAGTGCACCAAGATGGCTCCCAAAAAGGGGACTTAAGTGGATAACTTTTTTTTGAAATCAAGAAATACTGACCTTGGATGTGAAATTGACGATAGTTACACTCAAAATTTTGAGATGAACAAAAACAAGGATCGAAGGGCTCCGAGTCTACTTTCTAAACTAACAATTTTTTTTTAAATGGTTGAGATTAAGAGGTTCAAAAAAGGGACGTACACAAATTGGTGTTGTTTTTGTCAGAAAAACATAACATAGCAACTCTTGTACAACCCTCACACAGTGAACTTTTTTTTAGTATTTTTAAAATCGCAACGATCAGAAGTTAGCCAATAGTATGTAGTTGATGCACGATTTTTCTGATAATTTTTTAATGAATATTTGATTTTTTACTAATTTTTGAAGTGGACACTTCCTGAAAAATAGAATTTTGTTTGTACTACATCTACAAATTTTGGAAAATAATTGAATTATTTTTATAAAAAAATTGTAGAATGAAGTCTAGTTTCAAAAAATGTAATTTATTTGAAATTTCGATGAGCGGTTAATTTATAATTTAAAAAAACACCAAACACTGCTTTTTGCCAAAAAAGAGATACAAACAAAAGAAATTATGGATGAAAGGCTTAAAATTGTTAAAAAGCGAAAAAGATTACATCGTTGGATAGCTAAGAGAGAACATAACATTACCCAAATGTTCGATTTGTTTGATATTGAACCATGTGCAATCCTGACGAGGAGCGCGAACTCAATTATGTGAAATATTGTAGAATTTGCAAAAACACATCTCTGATCATTGGGAATGCCCTCCAAGCCTTTGGGTTGATATTCCAAGGCAAATACCAATCCTAAGGCTTGGGGATTCCCAAAACAAGATATAATGCGAGCGCATTATAATGTGCTTGCGTTATATCTTAGTTTTGACATGGTTTTTGCTTTTGCGGGAAACATGTCAACCAAGACATAACACAAGCACGTTATAACGTGCTCATGTTTTGTCCTCCTTTATGTTAAATGTCAATCTATTGAATGTATGTTGATATGTTTGTATGTACATGTATGCTTGTATGTCATGTATGTATGCATGTATGCATACGTGTATGTATGTATGCATGCCTGTATGTATCAATGCATGTATATTGTATGTATGCATATATGTATGTAAGATTTTATCTACACATGTATGTATGTATGTATGATTATATGGATGTAGGATTGTATGTACATATGTATTATGCTTGTATGTATGTCAGTATGTATGTATTTGCGTATGTCTTTAGAGGGAGGGAGAATTTTAAGAGAGGGAGAGAGAGAGAGTCTAGAGAGAGGGAGAGGGGGTGGAAGTGAGAGTTTAAGAGAGAGGGAGTGGGAGAGAAGGTGTTGGAGTGAGAGGAAATTAGCTAGGTAGGGTGGGAGGGATAGATGGAGAGAGGGAGAGAGAGATACAAAGAGAAAGAGAGAGTTATGTAGGTATGGTGCCAAAGGGAGAGACTTGAGAGTGTGAGGGGGGTGAGAGGGACAGACTTGAGATATAGGTAGTGAGAGGGAGAGGGTGTGGGAGGGAGTGACCTGATAGAGGTAGAGAAAGAGGGGGGTGGAGTGAGAGGGACTTATCTAGGTAGGGTGGGATGGATAGATAGAGAGAGGGGAGAGAGACGAAGAGAGAGTTACCTAGGTAGGCTGCCAGAGGGAGAGACCTGAGAGAGAGAGGGGTGGGGAGGGAGAGACATGAGAGAGAGGGAGTGGGAGAGAGTGGGAGGGTCATAGAGAGATATGGATAGAGGGAGCGAGAGAGGGTGGTAGGGATTGATTGAATGAGAGGTACGTAGAAAGAGGGAGAGGGTAGATAGAGACAATTAGAGAGGGTAGGAGGGAGGGAGAGGTGAGATGTATAAATAGAGAGAAAGTGATAGGGTTTGAGGGTATAGAGTTGAGGGTTGAGGGATTAGGGTGGAAGACCTATAGGGTTGATGGTTTCTAGGGTTTTAGGGTTTAAAGGTTAAGGGTTGAGGGAATAGGTTTGATGGTAGAGGGTATTGGGTTGAGGGTATAGGGTAGAAGGTTTAAGGGTTTAGGGTTTAGGGTTAAGGGTTTAAGGTCGAGGGTTGAGGATAGAGGGTTTAGGGTATATGGTTGAAGGATTAGGTTCAGGGTCCAATGTAAAGGGTAGATGGTATAGGGGTTGAGGGTTTAAGGGTTGAGGATTGAGGGTTGAGGGTTTAATGTAGAGGGTGAAGGGTAGAGGGTTTAAGGGTTGAGGATTGAGGGTTTAAGGTTGAGGGTTGAAGATTGAGGGTATAGGGTATAGGGTCAAGGGATTAGGGTTGAGGGTCCAATGTATAGGGTAGAGGTTATAGGGGTTGATGGATCAGGGTTTAAGGGTTAAGGGTAGAGGGTTGAGAGTTTTCTTGGATTTAAGGGTGTAAGGGTTGAGGTATTAGGGTTTAGGGTAGAAGGTTGAGGGTTTAAGCGTTTAGGGTTGAGTGTTTAAGGGTTTAGGGTTTAGGGTTGATGGATTAGGGTATAGAGGGAGGGATGGATGGATAGAGAGAAGGAGAGAAGAGGAGGGAGGGACATAGATATATGAGGGTTGAGGATCCAATGTATAGGGTAGAGGGTTGATGATTTGTAGGGTTGACGGATTAGTGTATTAGGTTGACGGATTAGGGTTGTGGGTACATATGATTAAAGGATTGGGGTTAAGAGTCCAATGTATAGGGTAGAGGGTATCGGGGTTTGAAGGTTTAGGGTCTAAGGGTTGAGGGTTGAGGGATTAAGGGTTGACGGTTGAGAATTGAGGGTTGGGTGTTTAATGTAAAGGGTAAAGGGTAAAGGGTAGAGGGTTGAGCATTAAGGGTGGACGATTGAGGGTATAGGGTTGGGGGTCCAATGTGTATGGTAGAGGGTATAGGGGTTGAGGAGTTAGGGTAGAGAGTTTACTAAGTGGGTTTAAGGGTTGAGGTATTAGGTTTGAGGGTAGAGGGTAGAGGGTAGAGGGTTTAAGGGTTTAGGGTTTAAGGGATGAGGTTTTAGGGTTTAGGGTTGAGTGTTTAAGGGTTTATAGAGCAGGTGGTAGAGGGTTGAGGGTTTAAAGGTTGAGGGTTTAGGGTTGAGGGTAGAGTATTTAGGGTATAGGGTTGGGGGATTAGGGTTGAGGGATTAGTATTTAAGGGTTTAGGGATTAAGGGTTAAGAGGGTTGAGGGATTAGGGTGGAGAGTTTACTAAGTGGGTTTAAGGATTTAAGGGTTCAGAGATTAGGGTTGAGGGTAGAGGGTAGAGAGTAGAGGGTTAGGGTTTAAGGGTTAAGGGATTAAGAGGTTATAGGGTATAGGGTAGAGGGTTTAAAGGTTAAGGGATTAAGAGGCTATAGGGTAGAGGGTTTAAGGGTTCAGGTTTTAAGGTTGAGGGTAGAGGATTGAGGGTATAGGGTTAGGGTATTAGGGCTGAGGGTCCAATGTATAGGTTAGAGGGTATAGGGGTTGAGGGAATAGGGTTTAAGGGTTGAGGGATTAAGAGGGTATAGGGGTTGAGGGATTAGAGTTTAAGGGTTGAGGTTTGAGGGATTAAGAGGGTATAGGGGTTGAGGGATTAGGGTTTAAGGGTTGATGGATTAAGGGTCAAGAGGGTTGAGGGATTAGGATAGAGAGTTTACTAAATGGGTTTAATGGTTTAAGGGTTGGGGGATTAGGGTTGAGGGTAGAGAGTAGAGGATTGAGGGTAGAGGGTAGAGGGTTTAAGGGTTTAGGGTTTAAGGGTCGAGGGTTTAAGGTTTAGGGTTTAGGGTTGAGTGTTTAAGGGTTTATAGGGTAGAGGGTAGAGGGTTTAAGGTTGAGGGTAGAGGATTGAACGTATATGGTTAGGGGATTAGGGTTGAGGGTCCAATGTATAGGGTAGAGTGTATAGGGGTTGAGGGTTGAGGGATTAGGGTTTAAGGGTTGATAGTTGAGGGTTGAGGGATTAAGAGAGTATAGGGGTTGAGTGATTAATGTTTAAGGGTTGAGGGTTGAGGGTTGAGGGATTAAGAGGGTATAAGGGTTGAGGGATTAGGGTTTAAGGATTGAGGGTTGAGGGATTAGGTTTTAAGGGTTGAGGTTTGAGGGATTAAGAGGGTATAGGGGTTGAGGGTTGAGGGTAAAGGGATTAAGAGGGTATAGGGTTGAGGGATTAGGGTTTAAGGGTTGAGGGTTGAGGGATTAAGAGGTTATATGGGTTGAGGTATTAGGTTTAAGGGTTGAGGGATTAAGAGGGTATATGGGTTGAGGGATTAGGGTTTAATCACTCCCTCCTACCCCCTCTACCTCTCTTAGGTCTCTCTCTCATTATTCAATCACTCCCACTCTCTATTTCTCCCACTCTCCCTCTTCCCCCCTCCCTCCCTCTCTCTTCCTCTTTCTCCCTCTCCCTCTCTCTCTCCCTCTCTCCCACTCTCTTTCACTCCTATCTCTCTCCCCTCTATCCTTAACCCTTAAATCTTTAACCCTTAACCCTTTAAACTCATAACCCTTAAACCCTTAACTCTTAACCCTCTACCCTTTATCTCTCTTCCACTCCCTCTCTCTCTCTCCCCTCTATCCTTAACCCTTAACCCTTTAAACCCTTAACCTTTAAACCCTTAACCCTTAAACCCTTAACTCTTAACCCTCTACCCTATATCTCTCTCCCACTCCCTCTCTCTCTCCCCTCTATCCTTAAC